>CAUYQV010002705.1:0-61488 GCA_963574575.1 Galagoides demidoff | reverse complement strand
GGGAACAAAAGAGGTCAGAAACGGGGATGTAGGCAGATCTGAAAGGCCTGACAACTACAGAGGCCGGGCCCAAACACAGCTCCTGGGGAGGATGCTGGCTTCCGCAGGAAAACACACATTGCCCAGGGCAGAGAGGGGAGGGGAGGCCAACTGTGGAGGCCAGGCATAGATGCAGCTACTGGGGAGGAGGTTGGCTTCTGCAAGAAAACACACACTGCTCAGGGCCGGGAAGGGAGGGGAGACCAACTGTGGAGGCCAGGCACAGACACAGCTCCTGGGGAGGAGGCTGGCTTCTGCAGGAAAACACACACTGCTCAGGGCTGGGAGGGAAGGGGAGGCCAACTGTGGAAGCCAGGCATAGATGCAGCTCCTGGGGAGGAGGCTGGCTTCTGCAGGTAAACACACACTGCTCAGGGCCGGGAAGGGAGGGGAGGCCAACTGTGGAGGCCAGGCAGAGACATAGCTCCTGGGGTGGAGGTTGGGTTCTGCAGGAAAATGCTCAGTATTCAGGACCAGGAAGGGAGGGGAGGCCAACTGTGGAGGCCACCAAGCAGGTTAGAAACTGAAGCTGGAAACTGGGTAGCCACCCAAACTGCAGATACGAAAACTGAGGCAAGAAACTTCACACTTAGAGGCAGGGACTCCGACCACTTTCCGCACAGGTAGAGAATGCAGACCACAGTCCCATCTGTCAGAATTAAGGCGTGAGGGACCAGAACCAGGAGGTCCTGATGAGGTCAGGCTTAGCAAACGCTCTTGCTTCTATAAACCAGCGTGCAGAAGCCGACTACGTGATGTGTGCCATAAAACCCATCTATCAGCGGTTCCTCGCTGTGTACTGTCGAGTACAACGTGCTTACAGTGAAGGGCCATTTCCACGTGAGGGGGGGACAGACGTCTGTGGCATCCTGTGCCAAGTGTGTGGAAAGGCTTAGCATGTTGGACAGTGCCCAAGAGCAAAATTCTTGGCCCCATGCTACAGTAGTTCAAGAAATGAGATCGTCAGATGTGATGAACTTGGGATCTCATTGCTGTTGAGTTACTCAAATTTAAAGATCTGGGTGGCAATTTTTATAACTTTCAACAAAGATCATGAATATAAAGTGCTTGATGCCCATATGATGACAGTCTTAGATTAAACAACACAATTGTTTCCTCTGATACAGAAGTCGATTTCCAAAGCGTAACGAGTGAGAACCAGAGTGAAATGTAACAGACAAAACTTGTTTAGCAAATTTCCTAAGTTATACATTTGATGAGGTTATTTGCTGGCTCCAAACCTTTCAAATGCTTCCCCTAAATAACACAAAATAAAATCCAAACCATGTGGCGTGACACATAAGGCCCTTCAGCCTCTGAGTCTGGGACCCTGGAAGCAAAACCTCTTTTTCAGTCATGCCAGCTGCTTCCAGTTGCTAATCTCCCTCTTTTTATTTTATTTTATTTTTAAAAATTCTTTATTAAATCATAACTGTGTACATTAATGCATTTAAGGGGTACAATGTGCTGAGTTGATATACAACATGGAACGCTTACATCTAACCTAACAAGTAAGCAAGGAGACCGTGATGTTAATCCCTCTCCTCACTGTTCCCTTTCCTGAAATAACCATCCCAGCTCTCTGCCACATACAGAACTGAACTGGCTTAAAATGCTATTGCACCATCAAATGTGCAAAATAGGTTTTTTTTTAAAATTTAGATTTTAAAAGTTAACTATGACAGAAATACCAAAAGATCTGAATTATGGTTTGCTTAGTATTTTGAACAAATCAGCTCATATGCTCCCTCATAAGAACAGTGCAAGCATGTTGTAATTTAAAGGTGGATAGGTTCAGAGTTGAGGTAGCTTTGAAAGGTCACGCAGCCAAACCATGATTTAAAGCTGTGACTGTCACACACCCTTCTATCTCAACTCCTGACACTGATTTATGGGTAGAGAATATTATAGCAAGATAAGCTGTGATTACCTTCATGTCTAAACTGACTGTGATTTGTGCATGCAGTTCTAAAATAGAATTCTAGATGAAATAAGTTGTTCTTCTGACTTATTCGTAGGAGACAATGTTTTTTTTTTATTTTATTCTCTTATCAGGTCTGATAAAGCAGAGTTTTTGAAACATGATTTTTTTAAGGTATTCAACTCAAGGCGGAGAGAATGACTCTTTGGAGGACACTGGGACAATGGAATGAATTCTAAAACTTCAGGAGAGGACTAAGTGGAAGGAAAAACAAGAGGCTGAGTGGGGCGGGCTCCCAGCTGCTGATGCCACTGGGCAGCAAAGGGTGTTTGGTGCCCACATCTTCACTTTTCCATTTCACAGTTCATTTTTTAACTCTATTCAAATTAATATGAGGGTACAATTTTTAGGCTACATTGTCCTCCCTTCCAGGGTAAAGTTCCATTTATAGAAGAGTCCCTCACCCCGGGGGGCATGTTATACACCCTCACAATGTGCACATGAGGTGAGATCCCACCTCCTGCCCTCCACCTCCTGCCCTCTGCCGCCTGCCCTCCACCTCCTGCCCGTCCTCCTCCTGCCCTCCTCCTGCCCTCTCTCCTGTCCTCCTCCTGCCCTCCACATCCTGCCTGTCCTCCTCCCGCCCTCTGCTTCCTGCCCTCCACCTCCTGACCTCCTCCTGCTCTCTCTCCTGCCCTCTCTCCTGTCCTCCTCCTGCCCTCCTTCCCTCCACTATACATCCTTCCTCTCCCCTCCATCCTGCTTCATTCTACCCCAAACTGGACTATATTAGCGTTTTATTGTTCTTGTGAACATGTCATTATTTATATATTGAGTTCATATTTGTGTGGAACACATTGGATATTTATTTTTTCATTCTTGCAATACTTTACTAAGTATTTAGTAAGTATTTACTTCTAAGTCTTTACTAAGAAGAATGTGTTTCAACTCCATCCAGGTAAATGTAAAAGATATAAAGTCTCTATCTTTTTAAATGGCTGCATAATATCCACGGTACACATATGCCACAGTTTGTTGATCCATTCAGGGCACTTAGGTTGCTTCGGCAACTTGGCAATTTATGAATTGACCCACAATAAACATCCTAGTGCAAATGTCTTTGTGGTAAAATGATTTATGTTCTTCTGGGTAGATATCTAGTGATGGGATTGCAGGGTCCTGAAGGTCCACTTTCAGATCTCTGACAATTCTCCGTACTTCTCTCAACAAGGCGGCGTTAGTTTGTAATCCCACCAGCTATGCAGAAGTGCTCCCTCCTCTCCCCATCCACCCCGGCACCATTTCACATTTTAAATGAAAACAGCATCATTGTTTCTTCACCTAAAATGACCAAAAGAAGAACCATGGTATTGGGTATTTTGGCTTTCCAAAAAAGGACCTACAAACACAGAGGGAATTTTTACTATTCTTACGAGTAAAGAAGAGCCTCCAGGCTGGGAGCAACGTAACCCTTGATCAATGGCTGCTGTAATTTCAGGGCTCATCAACCAGGTTCTCAAACTTGTCATTCTAGCAGCTTCTCCGAAAGGCTCCTCCAGATAAAGTCAATTAAATTGTGAAAAGATTCACATAGCTCCCTTGAGGTTTCTTAGTATTCACAGTAAAAATGGTGAGCGCTAACATGTGAAATAGAACTATCCTGGCTTCCTGGACGCTCTCCACAGAATCCTTTCCCCCTCAGTCCCCGGGGAAACTGTTTGGGTGGCAGGAATGTTTTCTGACTACCCCAAGCACAGAAAAGTGCTAGCCTGTCCCTCTGAGTTATCCAAAGAAAGCATGACTGACTGTTAAAAGCTCTCTCTGGTTGTATCTGTAAAGTCTATTTAAAACCCAAGGTTACTCAAAGATCAGACTTGATAACTCATTTTTTTCTTTTGGCTAAAATAATTAAAAAAAAATTGTTGTGCCCCCAGGTTTTGTCTGTATGGTCTTGAATTCCAATTTAATGTATTAAGTATCTAACAGAACCACAGCCAGAGAAATTAATCAAAAGTTAGAAATTTTCTCTGAGAGACACGGTGTGAAACCAAAGGCATGGGTGCAAGGTTCTCGCCTTTCAAAATGCACAAAACATGAGTCAGGCATTCACATACCACTGACTGCTCTACAAACCCAGAGGATATTTCCCCCAATGCACACAATCCTATGGAACTTCAGTGCAATGGTAGGCACTGTCCTCGTCATTAGAAAGTTATCTCAGGGGAAGCACAGGACTGATAAAGTAACGCTCCCCTCCTCCTGCAGCCCAGTGAGATCAGAGAGACCATGAAGTCCACAAGGGGAGAGGGTATGTCTGTTAGTCTGCACCAAATTCTCCATACACAACAAAATGCTGGACACTCAGTGGGAATAAGAATTACTGTCCTAATAAATGAATAAGGGTAAGACTAGCTACCAACTCTATGCGCCAGGCACAACACCGAGTATGTTCCTTACACCATCTCACTATCTCACTTACTCTTCAAGATGGCTCAGTTGAGCTGTCCATGGTCAGGAGCTCCATTTTATAGATGAAGAAACAGACCAGTACAGGTTAAGTCACTGGACAACTCTTATTCCAGTGCTAGAGCTGAGATTTGAACCCAAGATGATCCGATTTAAAAGTTCTGGCTCTCCGCTAAGTGCAGCATTATGCTGTAATACTGCTACTCCGTTTAACATAAAGTACTAGTCTTGTCAGGAAAGAGTAATGTCAAAATTATGTAGCATTCATTTTGGTTGAAGCAGTCAAAAGGATTACAGCCATGGCATTCTATTTTATTAAAGTTGATGCTAGTCTACGGAGAATTGGGCAGTTGCTAAGGCTCCTATAACACCTCTAATCTCAGCACCAAAAAGCTATTAGCCAGGGAACATAATCATTGGTGACTTGATGTCAGAAGCAGATACCAGGCATATTCTAGCAAATGGGTTCCTTACACTATCTTGAAATTCTATATAACATGAATCTGTCACAGTATGAAAGTGGGAAAGGCAAATAGATAATTAATTTTCGCCTAGCAGTAATTCATGTCACAGAAACATTTCACGATGCTTAAAACAAGCGACAGCCTGGGTTTTGGACACTGTGTTATCTTTATTTATACTGACAAGGATGTTACGTATGTTGAACTTAGTATTTGATGTGTTGGAGAAAACAAAAAAGGGGGCCTGTAGAAGACGCACTGGGAATGTTGCTTCCTGTACCGTGTCGATGACACCGCCAGGGCAGGGGGGCCATGAAGGCAGCATGATGACACCGCCAGGGCAGGGGGGCCATGAAGGCAGCACGTGCAAATACTGTTCTCAGCCAAGAATCGTCACAATGAAGGCTCAACAGAACCGCAGGCTGACCTGGAAAATAACAGCACCTTCAGAAACAGTCATTCAGATAAGGAACCGAGCAGGGTGTCGCACAGACAGGCTTCTGTCTACCTACACTGTGGATATCTATGTGTAAGTTCCATGCGCAGCTACTTCCCCCCACCCCAACCCTGCGGAGAGAGTGGCATTTAAAAAGACACAGCAGGAGGTTAATAAACAGAAGCAGTTGAAAGGGATTTAAGCCAAAGCTTCCGAGGATGGGAAAGCACTATTGCCTCAGTTTGAGAATGATTCCAACTTGGAACAGCTGGAAACAGCCTCATTTACCCAGCTGGGATTCTTCTTTTTCAAAAAAACTTCAAACAACCTGTAGAAGCCATCTTTGATTTGTAAAGATGAGTTGGTCATAAACGTCATTAGAAACAGTTTTGTAATCAAATATTCATCATGAGAACTAAAACCAACTTAGCTGTGCATACCGTGTAGGAGATTACACCGAAGTCGAGAACTCAGTCCAGCAGAAGGTCACTCACTTTCACCACCCAGTATCTTAAACACAAAGTTGGCAATCCTAAATTGCTTTAAACTGTACGTCCTGTGCTCCATAGACAAGTGCACAAGCCTACAATCTCACATTTATTTAAAAAGCGCATTCCAGAATCCCACAAATGATGAAACAATTTGTATAAACAATATAAGCCTGAGAGCCTAAGTAGCTACCCACTCTTTATTCAAATAAAGCAAAACAAAATTGATTGTTAGTATGAAAATAGAATAAAGTAATGCACAGGATAAATGCAACATTTTAATTTCTAACCTCTCCCCAAATTGAGTGTGTTTTACTGGCGAGCAGCAGTAGATTCATATATTTAAATTGCCCAGTTGCAATGGGGGAGCCAGGAAAGGGGGGAGGAGGTGGGGGGTCACGGTGTCTGGCACACCTCCTGGGGAGGAACACATTTATAAGACGGACTTTGCTTGACAAGTGCAATTAGTGTAACACGGACCTTTGTACACTCAATGAATCCCTGACAATAAAAAAGTAAAACAAATTTTTTAAAAAGAAGGAAAAACAAAATTGCCCAGTTTCAGCACCACCATTTCCTTCCTGATACTAAAAGGGCCGAAAGAGCACCTGCTTGGGCACGGCTCACGCTCCACCGACTCGTCTCTGCCAGTTGGAGCTGCCACGCTCTGCATCAGGTCTGTTAGCACAAATAAAGTGCAGCAGGTCATGCTGGCAGCCTGCTTGCCCCAATCTTGACGCTTACTTCCCACTGATCCCGAGATGGGCGTAATTGTCTCCTCCTTTAAATGCCCAAGAAGAAGGTATTGAGGTCACAGCTGACAGGTCCCGTTGGCTTCTTCAGCTGCGTCAGTGGGGCCCCTGCTTTTCCATCCTCTGGTCCTTGCCGGCATCCTCTAGAGGGATGCTAATTTGGAACTGAGCACCAGGCCCCCTCTAACTATAAAGGGACCACCCTACAGTATATTAAAAGGTTCACATCAATGCATGCAATTTAAATGTGCATGCATATAATTAACTAGACACATTACCAGTGTGAGCTAATTTGGAATGAGGCACAAAAGACTGGAATGTGTGCAGAGAAAAAAAACTTTAAAATTAAAATGACTACATAATGAAAACCGCTTCATGCTGTGTCTACCATTTTCATGTAAACTTAATATAACTGTAAATATATTTTAATGAACAGGAGAAAGAGGCAGTCACAGAGAGCAGAGGAGGGCAGCTCCACGGCGAGACACCATCGCAACAGCTCTGTGCCTTCATGTTAAAAGTGCCGCCTAAAGACAGAGGATGAATTATAACTTCATAATTTCAGAGGAAACATGTTTTCTATATTAAAGACACACACAGACCTATTTGCCAACCTGCTGGCAATGAAAACCGAGCACTCAAGGAGAAACAGGAGGAGATCTCAGCTCATAGAAAAGCGAGGAAACCCAAGTTTGACAGTTTGATGTTGGAATACCGATTAGCTTTTTCTTCCTTGGTTAAAACAGCTTTATGCTCCCTTAAAGATTTTTCCAGACTGTAAGTTCTTGATTTTCTTAAACATCAGAAGTCATTATAGGCTCATCACCCATAGCTCAGTGAGTAGGGCACCGGCCACATATACCGAGGCTGGCAGGTTGGAGCCCGGCCCAGGCCAGCTAAACAATGACACCTGCAACCAAAAAATAGCCAGGCACTGTGGCAGGTGCCTGTATTCCCAGCTACTTGGGAGGCTGAGGTGAGGCAAGAGAATTGCTTAAGCCCAAGAGTTTGAGGTTGCTGTGAGCTGTGATGCTACGGCACTCTACAGAAGGTGACATAGATGGTAAGAAAAAAAATAAGTCATTGTAGGTGTCATACTCAAAAATACGTGTGTAAGTGTAGGAGTCTTCATTTGGTGAGGTCTGTATCTAACTGAAGGTTCAATTTGCAACTATAAGGTGAGTTTGATAAAATTCTATCACTTAACAATCTTAGGAAAATAATGTAAGACGTTGACACAGACACTGATGTTCTTAGTATTATATAGAATTCGTGTGGGAGGATGACGGGCTGAACAGCTGGAGGGTAACCACTGACGATCTCCATGCCCGAGCCTGTGGGACACAGGAGCAGGGCAAAAATGTTTTTGTAGGAACTGAAAGGTTCAGCCATGAAATATCCTGTGAGCTCGAATTCTTCAAAGGAACATGGAGATTTTTCCAAATATTGGAGGATAAATATTCTTTAAATGAAAAATGAGACCTGGTGAGTTGCTGGGACAGCTTCCTTAGTGTGTGCCCCCTCGTCTGTGTGCTGAAGAGACCCCCGTGTCTGTAGAATGGAAAGGTCTTAGATTTTAGATGAACACTTTGGGCTTGGTTAAAAGAAGATGAGTAACAGCATAGATAATCATCCTTGTTTTATGGCTAAAAATTCAATTGTAACAAATCTACAGATTAAGTGGGAGTATGAGATACAAGGTTGATATCTTAAAATCCATCTAAAATTATATGGATATTCCAGCCTGATCAAGAGTGAGACCCCATCTCTACTAAAGATGAAAAACTGAGGCAGGATCATCACTTGAGTCCAAGAGTTTGAGGTTGCTGTGAGCTATGATGATGCCATGGCACTCTACTCAGGGTAACAGTGAGACTCTGTCTCAAAAAAAAATTAAACAGATAAAATGTTATTAAGAATTATAATTATTCAGTGAGGCAGCTGACTGGCAAAGCCGGCGACTGCTGCTTCCGAGGAGCCGAGCAGAGCACAGGCTTCCAGTTCTGGGTAACAATGCCTTTCCCATCTAACTCAGCATCTGCAGGCCGTTTATATTTATGGAATTGTGGAATTTTGGAGCATAGAGAGGGTTTATAAATGATGTAGGATAAGTCTCTTGCTAAAACAGAGAAGCCAACTCAGGCCCAGATGGGCTAAGTATCCAGCCAGGGAATCCAGCCAGGGAGTTCACCCCTATTCACTCTACCACGTTGCCTCTCGAGTAACAGTTTTAGCAAAATAATATATATAGCAATTTACTTAAAATTTCTCTTTTCACGTTCAATGACATTTTTCTTTGAATCTTCTTTTGCTTATTTGGAAGTCTTTGGTCAATATGTTTTATAGATTAATTTTCAAAAGATTGCACGTAAGAGTATTAGTAAATATTTTCAAAAGACCAAAGTAATGTGCTTTTAAAATATATTCCTTTAAGATGAGAACAGGGAGCTAGGCTTGGCTCATTTATATATTTTTTTCTTAACAATTAGCATTTAAGTGCTGTTTTTATTTTCTTATGCATCCCTTTTAACCAAGGCAAAGCGACAGGGCACTCTAAAGGCTTGCATCCCCTCCAGTTCTTTTCAATAGTTCTAATCCAGAATTCTAATTTTAGAAGAAAAGGTTTTAAAGCATTAAAAACCAAGGGATGTGATTTGCTGAATAAGAATCAGAAAAAGCTGCCAGAGAATAACCTTTTAATTCCAGAATTGTAGGTACAAAAATTTACTGAAGAGCAAAACCCGAGTGTTGATCTCACAGGGCATTAGCTGTGATTTGCTGACTCCATTTTTACATAAACCCGGTCCTGTGAGTGGGGTTCCTATGTGATATGTCCCTTCATCAAATAACTTAAGCCTATTAACAAATGCTTTGGTGGTACTTGGTCCGTGGAGAGTTCCACTAATTGCCCTGTGCTTTTAACAGTTCCAAATGCATATTATAATTGTTTATTATAAAGCGACTGCCTTGCTTCAGGCTAATGAACGTTAGGCTGTGCAGAGGAAGGCCTATGGGTCCGCAGACCTGGACAGGCCCCCCGGACACACTCTTCTTGGGGCAAAGTGCAGCACACCAGTCATTCTGGCCTTCTAAATATGTGACAGTGGACACAGGGAAACACACGAGGCTTAATGCATGGCTAGGGTCAGAGTTCACCGAGCTTCAAGAGCACCAATGAGCAAAATCAAAGATATCAAACCATAATTAGGTCATGAACTCCTAGGAGCTGAAAATGTATCTTATGTACCCTACAAGCTCCCATTGCATTTGCTACAGTCCTGGCATTTGACAAGCATTTAATAGTGGTTTATTGATTGCTCATGAAAATATTAAGACTCACCATAGTGACTGAAATCATTTCTAAAACTGCAACAGGTACGTGAATACCCGGGAGGCAATGTGGTAAAATGGAAATGACTTGGGATTTGGAACCAGACGACCAGGGTTTGGTCCCGTCTGGCACCGCCCATGTGGACGGAGCTCGCTCTCCCTGAGACCCAGGCTCCTTGTCTGTGGAGTGAGGATGATACTTGGTGGCAGAGACATTGGGGTAAAGTGAAACGGTGACGCTAGAGGGCCCAGCACAGAGTCCTGGACAGGAGCGCTCAGTGAACAGACCCACAGACCTTCACCAACAGCCTAAATCTCCAGGCTTCCTTTACACCCCGGCTCACTACGTACCATGATAAACAGATATCAATTAAGTCAGTGACAGAAGCTGATCGTCCCCACAGCAGACTAAATAATTGTGAAAAACCATGAGAACCACATGACGCCAATGATGGGTTTTCTTCTTCTGAGACAAAAAACTCTGCTTATTTAATATTCAGTTGTAAAATATGATACTCGCACAAATACACTTTGTACTTGTAAAAAACGCTTTCCACAGGCTCCTCTAACGGGACCCCATGAGCCTTACCAGTAGCTGCCAGTGGAGGAAGGCATGTTACACCCAAAGAGCAACATATGGTGGACAGTATCCATGCTGGCGCGAGGTTTGAAGTCAACTGTTAAGAAAAAGAAAAACAAAAAATGATTCATGAAAGTGAATACTAGATGGACCTCTCTGGGCATCAACATCACAGAGACCACACCGTCCAACAGTCTGAATGCCTCTACAGCAAGGAGTTTCCCCATTCCCAAGACAGAATGCCCTGGTTATGTGAATTACTCTATTCTTTAAGATGAATCAGACTTGATAATTTAATTTAGCAGGATAATAAACTATTTTATAGCAAAAGAAAAGAATAGGCTGAATGTTACACATACACATATTTTTTCAATAGAAGATCCCTTTCACAGTCGTGAGGGTATTCTGTAAGGATAAAACAAGCGCTCCAGGCCATGTGGTCACAATAAAGTGTCCTCCAGATCTCAGCGGAGTCTGAGGATTATAAAGGGCCGCACGGCAGTGTAGGGAAACAGAAGCCACAGTGAGTAGTGGAAATGTAAGCAAAAAAATTCACAGCTTAAATGTATCACCATCTTAAAATAACAGCAATACTAGAGGCACTAGGATGGATTTAGGAAAATGATTTACCAGGAAAGAAAAACAAAAGTGGAAAATGTATCTTTACAGAAGTCCAGAAAAGTTAGAATTACCGTCCTGAGAAGAGCATAGCGTATTTGTTAAAGGGATATTGAAACTTAGGTTAGTCATTTCTCTTTTTCTTCTAATAATGGCAGTTGAAAAACATTAAAATTAACTAATACAGAGAAAAAATAAAATAAAATAATATTATTATCCATGTGCTCCCTTCTCCTGGGGTGTGTCTGGCTCCTCCTCCAAAGCACTGCCAGTGGGCAGGGGAGGTTGACAAGTCACCTTCACACATACAACTCTAACTGACCTAAAATGATCTTAAGTCTCAGGTATTTGCAAAACTTCCAGCTATTCTGGTTGGTCTGACTGATGCCATGAATAAAACTTTACTTATTGCTGGAATACATACCTGAAATATGAATATTTATAAAATTTAAAAATTGCTCTACAGAAACTATGCCATCATGACTTGGAAAGGTGGATCAGAAAACATACGGGGCCAGTTACGCACCTTCCTGACATACAACATTCGGAGAAAATAAAAAGCTTTTATTTACTGCACTAAAAATAAGGACTTAAAAAGTAAAAATCAAATCTTGAGATTTTCATACTACTATTTAAGATACTAACAAAGACAGAATGGCTGGAAAAGTGGCCTGGATATCTGGTGAGACTTTGTTGTCTGTTACCAAAGAATAGAGGATGCCTCAGGGAAAGAAGAGCTTTGAAAGGCGAGAAGCAATTGGAAGTTACAACAGTTCACAGTTCATAAAAATCCTATTGTTGGGAGGCCTAAGACTGCCAGCAAGGGAGATGGAGAGCAGAGGGCTCTATCCCTGCAGACCACTCTCACGTGGGGAGCGAGATTTCGTCCCCATGAGAGATCTTTCCTGATTGAAGGAAAATTGAAAATTCCCTGGGGAAGAAGTACCTGATCTTTCTTTGTCTTTCTTCACCTTAAGTTTATTTTAGTACGTGGTGCAGTTCGTAGTCACATTCACTTTTGAGCTTGCTTATGGACATCTATAACTTTTTGTCTGATTATATTCCCCTCCCTCCTCCTCTATTTTTTTCGTTAATACCATAAGTCTCTGCCAATCTACCCCAAAGTACACTGTTGCTTTTATAAAAGCTATGTCAATGATTACACGATTTCTTCCCCTGAGATTATTTTATTATGGGCGGATAGATTTCCTATAGGTGAATCATTCTGGGAATTTTAGTAATAAGCAGACATGGCCAAGTGTGGTTTATTCCAAGCATTAAACTATTGCAAAATCATGTAAGTTTCAGGCATCAGCTGAAAATCCAGGTGGAACCATCCAGCAGGCAGTTGGAATTATGTGGCTCATGTTCAAGAAAGAGGGCAGATAATCACATATCTGGGAAACACTCAAAACTCAGGCTGTGAGAGAGAACAAAATCCCCCCCGAGGAAAGGCAGGAGTCACAGAGGCGGCTCAGGACAGAGCTTTAGGGGAAGTCCTGAGTGTCAGGATCTGTCTAAGAGATGCCAAAAATATCTTTTTTTGCATTAATACTATGTGTGTGCTGCTGTGAAACAAAGCAAAACCCTTTTTAGAAAAAGAGTGAGCTATTAGTAATTTCACAGAATGAAATATTAATAAGAAAAAGATTCAGGTAAGGACAGGGAGGTGATGTGTGGGACGAGGAATAGATCATAAAGGCAACAGCATATAATCTCTGCAGCTTTTCTTTTCTTAAAATTTTTTATTAAATCATAACTGTATACATTAATGCATTTATGTGATACAATGTGCTGATTTTATATACAATTTGGAAAGCTTACATCAAACTGGTCAACATAGCCTTCACCTCACTTAATTATTGTGTCATGACATTTATACTCTAATCTTAATAGATTTGACACACACCCTTACAATATACACCTTAGGTGACGTCCCAACAATTACCCTCCCTCCACCCACCCTCTCCCCTTCTCCCCCTTCCCTTCTTCCCCCTGGACTGTAGGGAACTAAAAGTAGACCTGCTGTCTGCAGCTGCTCATCAGGAGGGGAAGAAAACAGATGGCCGGGCCCTTCCTTATGCAAGACGATATTCTAATGTTCTTTGTAAAGGAACGAGGAGGGCAACCATTTTCTGAATTGTTTTCTTATTCTGACACACTATTTTAAATATCACTTATTTGCTCCACATTGAAATCTTACCAGATATGTATTTAATTTTCTTTCTTAAAATGATAAATCTATGTCTTTAAGACATAACGAAAGAAAATTCTTCCAAGTTCCCTCTCACAAACACTTATTCTCCCTGACTCATTACCCCTATAGAAACTCAAGGTCTAATTCACATGCCGAGTGAATTAGTGACAACAAAAACAAGCAACGGACCATCTTTTCTCATATCCTAAAGTATAGTATCTAAATATTTATACAATGATGGCTCAAAGTACAATCCTTTGCATGTTGAAATGAAAAAATACCTCCAGCCAAAGGAATGTCACAGCAAAATGTAAATCTAAAACAAACAGTAGATGTCTTAAAGAGGGGGCTGAGGCAATTTCACTGACGGGCCTGCTGCCGTGGTGGTTAGGAGCTGGGAGTGGGGTCAAGCTCGCCGTGACAGGTTCATTTCCTGGGTTTGTTCCATTTCCACTTTTCATGCCTGGCTTTGAAAAATGAGACCCCAACCCCCAGTGAATAAGAATAAGGTCTGCTGGGCGCGAGGTTCACATGTGACTATGCGGGAGATTGCAGGGAACACAAAACAATATACTTGAAGATCACATATTAAAAGAAATGTCTCCCTTTTTCTCCTCCCATCATATACCAGAGAAATACTGGATCCAAGGGGCAGAGAGCCAGAGGATACTAATGAAAACAACTGCACTTAAATGTGATTCTGACAGGCAGCCTGAGGATGGGGAGAAACAGTGCAAAACACCTCAGGAGAACCTGAGGGGGCATCAGACCCAGAGATGACAAGTGCCACCAACTCTTCTAACTCAGTAATCAGACGACAGTTGCTTACGTGGAAATGGCGTGTCAGCGTCAGTGGAAACGAAGTGTTTGTATCGCCTGCTATATAACTTCAGTGAATATTTTATAGGCAAATAACTTTGGGGAACTAAATATCCATGGAGGACTGAGACTCCAGAAACAGTGAGTTATACACACTAATTAAAGGCTATATGATGACTCTCAAAGTGCGTAAGTTGGAGGATTTCTCAAAGGGTAATGTAACCTGAAATGAGGGACTTGGAAGTAGGTGACAGATTGAGCAGAGAGATATGTAGGTCTAATTTCTAGAGTTCTAAGCAGAATCTGTCCTAACAGCATGAAGTTATTCAGGATTTCTGGCCTCTTTTAACTAACATCAAACTCCAATCAAAGCCCTAAAATTCTCTAAGAATATGACCTGGCAGAGTTTCACTTAGCACTTGGCTTTCTCTCCTGTCCTCTTTCCAAGCAGATACCCAGATCTGCCTGTTAAATTCTGACCTTTGTGCCAGACTCAGGACATGGAGAGATTCTGAAGAAGGCAGACACCTAAGTGGAGGAACCAGAGGTTTTGGAGATGCCCATGTCTATATGGCCAGCCCTAAATTGCCATCAGAAATAGCAGGAATATTCCTTTTAGTTAAAGATATTCGTTAGAGGAATACTACAGACCATGGATAATCAACCCACTGAATACAAATGAACTGCCTTACAAATTTAAGTTTGGATCTCGAGAACTTGGGCATTCGAGAACTGTTAACCTGTATATATTATTCAAGATAACCATTGCTAACTTTGTTTCTTTTTTCCTCCTAGTAGAATTATATTATATACTGTAACAACTTATTTTGCACACTGGCTATTTCAGGTTATTAAATAATTTTCTTCAATGGGGACTTTTCAGCCTGGGCTGTACATCCTCCTTAGCTAAGGAGCTTGGTAAAAATACACATGCCCAGGGTCACTGCTCGATCAGTCCCTTTGTTTCCATCATCAGTATCTCAATCCCATCTCCAGAGGTCACTCTAGTGAGGTACATCTTCTCAAAGTGTCACCAGTGAATCACAGGTGATTTTGATCATAGTCAGCATTTTTAGTGGCTGAATATTTTTGGCTATGAGAACATACCCTGAGTCTAGTCAACTAATCTTAGTTAATTGGGATCACATTAATTTTTTAAAAGCACAAGGCAAATAGTAAGTACAAGGTTTTCCTAAAAATGGATTTACATTAAGAGTTCCTAGAGGTAAAATTCAGTTGATATTTTAGAGTCGTTTTATTGTAAAAGAAGGCCAGAATTCTGTAGCACATGCTGTGATTTTAACTGTATCACCCCAAATCCTTTCAGGGCTAAGGTCTGAAGCAGGCATGTAAATGATGTACTGATTACACCTTTCTGACAAAGACTCAGTATTCTAATTCTGCTGTGCTTTCCACCCGTAATCATTAATGAGATACTTAGGAGGGTGTAATGTCAAAAAACAATAATGTGAGATATCATGATTTGAAAAAAAAAAAGTGCAGGCCCTCAAGTCTTACTACTAATATTTATTTTCAAAACATAACGACTATACTTCGAAATCTGCTCCAAGTAACTAAAGGTAGTAATGCTCCATCAGGGGTCCTCAAACTTTTTAAACAGGGGGCCAGTTCACTGTCCCTCAGACCATTGGAGGGCCGGACTGTGGGCCCCACGACAAGTCGGCTGCTAAGCAGGACAGGCAGCAGTGGCAAAAACACCCGGTGGGCCGGATAAATGTCCTAGGTGGGCTGTAGTTTGAGGATGCCTGTTCTAAGTTGTGATTTAAGTGCAAGGACTGATCACCTTAAAAGCTCATAACCGTGTAGCTGAGCCAGAAAGGTACAGGCGACTGCTGAGCTCAGAGCAGCGCAGACCCCTCGCCGCATGTTAACAGCCGCCTCCTGCCAGCTTCCTCCAGGACCACGAAGTGATTCCACACTGGAGACCTTCTGCTTGACCGTTTCTAGTCAGAAAGCTGAACAGTGACCTTGCCATTACTTCTTGCTAGTGTGGATGATGATGTTCACGGTTTCCTTACTGTGGTTTATGAGGACCACGTATGTGGTTAACTGCTGTTGCCAAATTAACCAAGAAATAAAACACCTGAGCAAGCCTGTGCTGTGTATGGTCTGTGAAGGGCGATAATCCTTATGTCTCCATAAAGGAATTTTAACACAAGGAAGAACTAAACTTCTAGATGGTGTATCTTTCCAGATGGAAGTTACCAGAAGCAACTAAATAATCAATAAATAGATTCTATCCATTGAACTATACAGATAAAGTAGCACAAGCTTCATTAAGCCCTGTTTTTGTGATGTATTCCTGTAATAGTTCCCCCCTATTAATGTTCTACAGAATTAAATCCATATTCTGCTTCTAAGGTCATGCATAATATTGCCCCAGGTTCCTAACTCACCACATTTGCAGCCTGGCAACCCTCATATCCACTCGTCACTCGGACCCGGCAGCTCACCTCACTTAATCATCATGAGTAATAGTGACTGAGGGCCTACCCTGTGCCGGGCACTCACTCACTCCTTACAGCGACCCTCTGAGACTGCTGTGTCCTCCCAAACGGATGAATCTTCAGGAGAGAGAGGTGGAGTGGCTGGTCACACAACTGAAGACTGGTCACTGTTTGAACACTGATGGCCTGGCTCTGAGCTCACACCTTCCGGCCCTAGATGACCTGTCTGTCCTGTGAGTTCCTTCCCAGCCACACTGTTGGGCACTGGAATATTCTCTGCTGCTCTACATAGCCAAATAGGCCATCGTCCCAGGTCCAGATCAACCTCCCTCATGTAATTTTCTCTGACTAAGCAGTTTCTAGTGATCTTTTTAGGGCTGACCACTAAGGGAGTTCCTATCGGAACCGCCAAAATGGCTATTTCAGAGCCACTGTCAAAGTCCCACAAAGCCCTGGTCACTGATGGACACCCACACATTGGATGTGATTCAGACCTGGCTTTCCTGAACTGGCCACTTTACTGTGCACAGGAGAGGGTCCTTCTGACATCTCTGCCCTACAGGAGCGAAGTGATCACTGGGTGCACCCAGTTGAAGACATTTCTAACTCTCTACTCTATAAAGTACAATAACATGGTTCCTGCTCCCTTCTACCATTTTTTTTTATCATCTAAGAAAAGCCTGGAATCTTTTGGAGGTTGTCATGTTGGAAACATGGGTATTTGGTGACCGAAGAATAGAAGACACTCAGTAAATACTCTGAGATTCTGAAATAGGGTGTGTGGCAACAACTTCTCCCTGGTGATATGACCGAGCAGATTTTATCTCCTTACCAGAGACCTCAGTCTGTGTGTCGCTGTACTGTTGATAATGACTCTTCCTTAGTGGCTTTTACTAAACTAGAAGAACTTTCTAGGTTGCCTGCTGGAAGGAACTCAGTAGTCACGTGGGAGACAGGCACTGCTCACCGCTCATGTTAGAAACAAGGTCTACTTGAAAAGAGAAGGGAAAGGAGACTCAGGCCACAAATTAAAAGCAGAAAGGCGACAGAGTGATAGCCTGGGGTTGAGGATTCACACACGAGTACACATAGACCCCACTCACGCACACACACAGTATTCTTCCATTCACTGCTGTGGAAATCATAAAATGCGGATATATGAGGACTGTCCCCTCCCTCACCTTAGTCTTCATAGTCACACTACCTAGTGACCCACTGGCAGGATCAAAATTAGATGGTCCATGCAGTTCCCAGAGTATCCCAGCATCCCTTGGTCGGGTGCTTTGTTTGGGAAAGGTCACGTTTGGAAATCTTCAAATCTAACAATGCAGTTCTGCAGTAGAAACTGTTTCATATTCAAGAGAGAATCCCAAGAAAACAAAAAACAATGAATCATTAGATTAATTTAATCTATTTCTAAATTCAGTGGCTTTTATTTCATTTGTATAGTGCAATTTGATAGATAGGGACCTGCCATCATTCACCAAGGAAGAGACACATTTATTTGCAGGTCACCCATGTGAGGGTGAGCAAGTGCATGGAAATGACAGTCGGCTTTCTTGGCTGACTGGGCTGCTGTCAAAGCCAATTCCTCTGAGCGTCTGTAAAACACCTTTCAGACAGCACCACAGTCCACTGGTCAAATGCAGATTTTATCAGGCCTTCTTCAGCCTTTCCAATTCTGTGATTTCTTATCAAAACAATCAACAAAAGCAATGCTCTAGGGAAAGCTATGATTTTGTTCAAAATATGAACATTATCCTCATCACCATTATAGCATTTTCCCCTGAACCTCCTTTAATTTGCATTTAATAATTCAAGACAAATATCTAAATACATCATGCAGACAGTATGTCCATACGTGAATATAATAGGCACACACATATGAATCCATGACAACTGTGATCGTATTTTCTCAGAATGATGAAGTAAGTTTGAAATGGGTCATGTAACCAGCCACACACACATAAAGCCACCATTGTGAGTTATTCAAACCCAATTTGAGGTTTAACACCATCAAGGAAATTTGTTCTAGTCTGATAAGCAATGTGAATCGTAGTCTGCCTTTTACAACTTTCTTCAGAAATTTAAAAGTGCCAGGGGAAAGACCTTTTTTTAATATGTTTTAGCACTTTCATTCTTGTCTTCTAGAATTCTGCGAGGGTGTGTCTTCCTTGACCATCTATCACGCCTCACATCCCCATTGCCTAGCCCAGTTACTGGCTCACTGCAGAGTTTTAAAAGCTTGCTGAATTCATGAACAAGTGGATTTTATTTAAAAAAAAACAAACTCAATGATTTCTTACATTAAAGCCAAAAATGCAAACCATGTAACCCAATCATTGTCCCCTTATATTATTCCAAAATTAAAAATATATACACATAAAATTTAAAGCAAAAAGGTGAATTTTCTGCTATTTGAAATGCTGAGTTAGAAAATGGCCAAACGAACCGAACACTTTTTACCATCCATTTCCATATTCAGCAGCAGTGACTGAGTCTGTAGCACATCCTGTGCCCTACACTATTGGGATTCAGAAATTTTAAAACACACAGATAATGAATAAAGAAGGTATAACGTTAATACAACGGAGATTAAAAAGTAGAAATTAAAAAAAAGAATGAACAAAGTACGATGAGTCTAACTTTTCATTTCCAAACCCATCATCTAATAAGGCATCCTGAGATCTAGAATTTGGGACTATCTACAGAAAGACTAAAGTGTCATTCTTTTTTTTTAAATTATTTTTTAAAATTCCTATGATTATGAAGGTACAAATGATTAGCCTTGTTTTTCTAAGGTGAAGTTCCCGCTGTAGTTGAGGCCGTGGAGCGCCTCCTGCTGGCGGTGCGCTGTACACCCTCACAATGACTCTGCCAGGTGAGCTTCCCAGCAGGTCTCCCTGCTCCTGTCATCTCATTCTTCATGTCATCACAATATCTTAGAGCGGAAAAGTCTTGGTGGCCCAACAAGCAACACCTTCACTTTGGGAGTGTGGAAAAGCCAAGTGACCACCTTCTCAGCATACGAGCTCTGTATCCGAGCCCTTTTCCTTCTGCAAAGCTTCAAATTTGCACATGTACCATAGGCCTATGGTTCATCTTATAAGGATATATGTGAATCTTTCTAAATGTAGAATACAAATGTCTTAACACAATAACTAAGAAAATGACATGACGGCTATGTTGACCAGTTTGATGAAAATATTTCAAATTGTATATAAAACTAACACATTGTACCCCATGACAGTATTAATATACACAGCAATGGTTTAATTATATATATATATATATATATATATATATCATGCACTAAGGAAAAAAATAAATAAATTTGCACGTGTGCTGGGATTTATTTTGTAAGATGGTTTAAGGTTTATTTTATTTTATTTTATTTTAAGAATTGGTCAGAGTGTTTCCAGCAGCAGAGTGAGGGAGAATTGCATTTGTTGCCAGGAGCACAGAGCTGAGCCATTGTTACACCTCGGCTATACACTAGGTAAATTGGAATCACTACCCCCACACTCAAATCGGTTCAATCTCAACACACAACTAGGTGAACATATAACTACTAAAAAGCTTGGGAAGAATCTTAAATTCTCTAACTCTCTGTTTGTTCTTCTGAAAAATGGGTAAAATATGCTTAGCTTTAATGATCTTAGGAGCAGAACTTCAGTGAACACCGGCAGGCTGTGATGATGGTAGTGGTCTGATGATTATTTAAAAAAAGAATTCCATACAAACTATTGTACTAACACCTGATGAATCACAGATGAGATGTTCCTGTCTCTGTTTCTCTGGGTATAAAACGTGACACTCAATCTGCAGGGTTGTCCTAAGAATTAAAGAATTTCCTTTAGTTATCCCCTTATGTGAATGATGACTTGGTATTTTTCTTTGTCTAGATCTAAACATCCACGGTTGCTGGTTTATGTAAACAATGATGACCACAAACCACCTGGGCAGGTGAGTTAAAGGACTCAACACTGAAGAAACGAAATCTCTAATGGACCTGCAATCCTCCCAACAACAGAGAAAGGGAGAATACTGAAGATAGTTATTAAAGCTCAGAAGACTTCTTAAAGACTTAGAACGGGCGTCTTCAAACTACGGCCCATGGGCCACATGCAGCCCGCCGGGTGTTTTTGCTGCCGCTGCCCATCCTGCTTAGCAGCTGACTTGTCCCGGGGCCCGCAGTCCAGCCCTCTAGCTGTCTGAGGGACAGTGAACTGGCCCCGTGTTTAAAAAGTTTGAGGACCCCTGAAGAACCTGGACATTTTAATCTTAGAAGAGAAGAGAGTGGCCTGTGAAACAGGTTCTGATACAGACTTTACGCGTTTTCCAGTGAATGTTTCACTTCACTGAATATATTCACTTGTACTTTTCCATTTTAAATTATGTGAAAATAAATATTTACACTGGGCGAGCAGTAACACACTCCAGGATATATATTTATAGTCCTTGGAGTCATCAGTTCTAAAATCATATACTACCCCAACCTCCAGAAACAGCACAGTGACCTATTACCTATTACTGTGAGATCTGTGACACGGCCCTGACAGGTGGCTATAACTTCACACAGGTGTGCAGAGCGGCCTGGGGGCATCAAGACCACCCCTGAACAAACAAAATACACATTTGTAAAAAAAATTATGCAAAATTCCATTTGTGAGTAAATATTTTCTCCCAGGTGGCCAAATATATGGAAATGAAATTAAAGAAAGCTTTACTGTTGATATGTTTATTATGAATTTATACTCTAAATCGTATTTAGTGTTACTCAAACACCATGATTAGAAACTTGAATTATTTTGTCTTTAAAGTTATTCCGTTCAGGATCTGACAGCACTGTGGTCCTTTCTCACTTTTGCGGGATGGTGGTGGTGTAAATGTCCAAATATTATAAAAAGCAACAGTCTGGCAATACTCCACTGTTCATAATCTAACTTTTTATTGTTAAGAATTAACTATGGAGCAAATTCCGTTGAGAGTTTTGTTACAGGCTGTTTCTTCTTTGTGATTGCCACCAAAGTGTGTGGGAAAAAAATGCACGCATGGTGCTCTGGCTTTGCGGGTCTGTAGGGTGTAGCCCTGTGGGAGACACCTCATGAAAATTCACTGTCAGACCCCCCAAGGCTACTGTGCACATCTCACAAGGCACAGAATAGCCAACAACCCACTAGCTTCAGGGGCCCAGCGGACAACTTGCATTGCCATCACTTTCTCTCCAAAATCAACATCTTAAACCAGAAAAGTGACATGGAAAAAAGCAAATCCATAAGTAATTTGCCCATCAAATCTCCTCCCTAAACTGTTACAAGTCAGTCCTAAGGGGGGTTTAAATTAAAACAACCTAGCGTGAAGCAGATGGCGCTCTGTCCTGTTCCTGACTGATTTAAAGTCTCACTGGGGAAGGTCCTGTCGCGTAAGGGCTCTCTTACTCTGCAATACTACAAACAGGATGGATGCTATTTCTCCCTTCTTTTCCTCCTTTCCAGTCCCCTTTCCTCCTACCCTTTTCTCACTCACTTCCTCCCTTCCTTCCTATCCATCTACTTGTCCCACAGGTAAGACCTTAGATTTGCCCATGTTGATCCTGAGTGCAGTCAATTTATAGCATGAACCAGCAGGTAAATAAACAGTCTGTTGAGTGGAGCGGAATTAAGCATCCTCCCAGAGACAGAAAGCCGATACTACACAAAGGGGGCCACGGGCGTTGGCAGCACTGACGTCCGGATGCAGCCCCTGAACCGCCGTTACTCATAAGGACTCTCTCTGGATACGGTCTGCAATCTGATCTCCCTGTGGCTCGCTCAGGTTTGATTCAGCATTAGGCACGGTCAATGCATTTTAGAAACTGACAGTGGAAGATTAATGTGCTCATAATTCTCACAGAGAACCTTTCCCTGACATCAAATAGCTGCCTTCTCTTGAACTTCCAGCCCTCCAGCCTCCCAACCTTCTCAGTCCCCGCCAGTCACCAGACACACACACCACCAATTAATACTTACTCACGAAGGCTTCCTCGTCCACTGGCAAACGCATCGACATGCAGAAGTAGGTGTCAGACTAGTAAAGAAAGATACAAAATCTGAATTAAACTCCTGCTAGTAAGGAAGTCACTGTAACTATGAAAGCCTGGCCTCTACAGTTGAGAAAGAAGAGCAGGTTCCGTAAGGTGAGCTCTGGGTGACAGGAGAGTGAAGGATTGATCACCTCTGGAACTTAGGGACTCTGAACGTTTTCCTAAGACTCTTTCCTAAACAACTTAATTATCCTTTTATAAAACCAATTACGAGTAACATTTCTAGTATGGTCAGTCAAAAGGCAACATTTTAGACGCTTGTATAGAGTGGAAGAACTTAATGCATTTGGTTCTAAAATGGTAAAAATTTAGTTTTGACCATCTTTGCTGCTTGCAAAATTAAATATTTATTTTCTTGAATCACTTTACAAATGCCCCATTATGTTAATTAGAGAAGCACATATAATGGATAAAAATTGGTCTTAAAATGTAATATTATACTTGGTTGTTCTCTCTTTAACATTTTTATGCAGTACATGAAAGAAATCAACATTATTTCAAATTATTCTTTTCTTTCCTGTTATTGGTCTCTTATCTAAATGGTCATTTTTTCACTATAAAATATATGACTATAAAGACTACCCAGTGATAAGATTGCAATTGAAGGAGAATGGGCTTCCGTTCACCCGGGTGCTCTAGTTTCTTAGTGGAAACCCACAGGCGTGCAGTGTGTGCTGTGGTTGTTCCATGCCCGACACAGACGTGGGCTGTGCTCACTATTAGTGCGTATTTCCCTCTTGTTACTGCACACTCCTAGAATCAACAGACTCGACCGACATGGATGGAGATCATCTCGGTTTCTCTCCACTTAAAAATTGTGCACCTTCAAACCCCCTTGGGTTATCACTTAACCCCAGTAAGAACAGCCCACGTCACAAAGTCCCAACACTGCAGATGCTGGCGGATGTGGAAAGGAGGGAGCATTACACACTGCTGATGGGACTGCAGACTGTATAGCCTCTCTGGAAAGAAGTATGGAGAATCCTCAAGGGCCTGAGAGTAGACCTTCCATTTGATCCTGCAGTCTCATTACTAGGCATCTCCCCATAAGAAAAAACATCATTTTACCATAAGGACATTCTCACTAGATTGTTTATGGCAGCTCAGTTCCCAATCACCAACATGTGGAAACAACCCAACTCACGAAAGGATAAATAAACTACAATGTATGTGCACCATGGAATTCTTCTCAGCCAGAAAGAAGAATGGAGACTTTACAGCTTTTGTATTTCTCTGGATGGATCTGGAGGACATCCTCCTAAGTAAAGTATTCCAAGAATGGAAAATCAAGCTTTCAATGTGCTCAATACTAATATGAAACTAGTGGATGAGCAGCTATAGGACCTCACAAGAAAAAAAATACTCCACAATTAAACTCAATTCTGGGGGGAGGTGACAGGGAGAGAGGTGAGGAGGGACAGGGACTGGGGAGCTCTCACCTAACAGACCCAAGGTCAGGAGATATGGCAGCCCCTGAGTGAAGGGCTCAGCTACAGCTGGACTTTCACCTAACACACACTGATACTATAACCTAATTGTTTCTACCCCATATTCATCTGAAATACAATTAATTGATTAATTAAAATTGTGTACCTAAAAATTGTGAATTTTGTGCCTAACATTTGACTTCTGTGTTGGGAGTAGGGTTCAAGTATTCCTCAAACAAGTACTTAACATCTGAAACATTACAAAAATGGGATTTGGTCTCAGTATATGCCAACTTTTTCTCATTTGAGCGAACTTTCATTTATTGGAAGTTTTTATGTTTGGACTGTATTTTCTAATAAGGATTATGTGCTGGAAAATGTTGAAGGTTTCACAATAAGGAGGTTAAATCACAGAGATGCTGGAGAAATAAACATATATCCCAAACCTAAGAAACACAGCGGCAAAATAGCAAGTGGGGCTCACAATCACGCACGAGCTGCCTCACAGTTTTCCAGTCTCTGGATTACTAGTATTACAAAACATACCTTCTCTGTTCCATTAATATGTCAACATTGAGGGTCTAATCATCTAAAAATTAATAAGCTCAAGATTCTTTTCTATTTGATCGTCCTGAGCTGTGAGTTAAGTCAGGACTGAAAGTCAGTTAGCAGCTACTGTATATAGTCACTGCGGCTACGAGCCAATGTGTTTCATAAGTGTGAAGCAGGACTCTAAATGTTTTACTTCTATTATGCCGTCTAATAGCTAAAACAATCCCATCTAATAGATGGAGATGGCATTTTAAAGATAATAATTACAAATACTTATAGAGAGTCTACTATGGCCCATGCTATTCTAAGCATTAACTCCTTCAATCCTCGACACACGTTCCTATTACTCAGGTGCTATCACTGTCCCTGGTTTACAGACAGGGAGGCTGAGGCAGGCAAGGTTAAGTAACTGTGTAGAGATGCCCAAGCTAATGGCAAGAACGTTCTCCTTGGCCAAATTCTAGTCACACCCTTCTGAGCCTCTACCTTAGCCTGCAAAATCTTCAGACTCTCAGCTCAAGGTATTTTGTTCACACTTCCCCCCCCCACACACACACACTGATAAACTTGAAGAAAAGCCAGCATAGTTTCCAACAGCTCAAGGCTGCATCCCTCAGAAGGCCCCACCATCCCTTAAGATGCCTGCCTAAGAAGCATCAGTGCTGCTGGCAAAATTTTTTGTTTGTTCCAGATGAAACCTGGTAATAGGTATGGGCTCCTGAACTTTCTCTTAGAGCAGTTACTTTAGAAAGCTTGCAACTACAAATCCTCCTCCGACCCTTTGAGATGTGCGCCTCTGACCAGCCCCTGTGCATTCTCACGAGGATGGAGATGGCCTTGTGCAGCTGTCCCTGCCCCATGGGCGTCTTGCTTCGTTTCACCTGTACCTCTGCCTCCTGTCATGAGAAGCTTGTTTCTCCCCCTGGTAAGTGGCAATTAACAAAACCAGAAGTCTCCGACATGTGGACAAGTCCCTGTCACTCCCTTAGTGCCCATGCAAACACACTCACTCCAGCCTTTCAAGGTTCTGCCCCTTTTGTTTTGCAAAGTTTAGTTCAGTTCACACTGAACTGTCCTTCCTTTTGAGAAAGTTACTCCTGAATAAAACCTACTCTTCCTACTCTAACTAGGATCTGGCTTGTGTAGCTTGGACACAGGCCAGCACAGAAGTAGGAATCTGAGCTCAGACAGTCTGTGCATTGCCAGGGCCTGGTGGGCCACTGGAAGCAGCGGGACAAATAGTAGCTTAAAAGCAAATATAGAAAGAAAACTTAATATAAAGGGCTAAGCACATATTTATAGTAAGAAAGGATCAAAAGGTTGAGAGGAAATGCAAATGAAATGGTTGTTCTTTTCCATTTAGACTCCATTTTTGGTTTTACTTTGAATTACTATAAGCCAGCTCAAGTGTTTTGGGAATAGGCAAGTTATATGCATAAATAGATATATCAAATTCAGCAAGCTGGATCTCCTGATTAAAAAAAAAAACCATCACCACAAAGATGGCTGCTTATAACACACAGAATAAAGGCAACGTTGCAACGAATACTCAGAACTGATCAGATCCGTAGTGCAATGTTTGTTTTTACCATCAGATTCCTAATTTAAAAGGACAGAAGAGTTTGTGAATATCTTTCTTCTATCAATTTATATTTCTTGGCTTATAACTTCTCTACTAAAGAGAATGTGTTCAGATGTCAACTGTTTCTTCCCTAAGCAGTTAAAGCCAGAAGAAAGAAAGAGTAAAGAAAGAAAAGATAGGTGAGGGGAACTGAAGAGAGGAGAGAAGAAAGGAGGGAGGGGAGGGGAGGGCAGGGGAGTGGGGAGGAGGAACAGCATTCAGCAGCCTATGTCACTCCATAATATAAAAAACATAAGATTTAAATATATTTTCAGTACTTAACAGATGTCACCTTATAACAGAGGAAGGGAGGGGAGGGGAGGGCAGGGGAGTGGGGAGAGGAGGAACAATATTTAACATAACCTATCATTCTGTAATATAAAAAACAAAAAATTTAAATATATTCTCAGTAGTTAATGTATGATACCTTATAACAGAGGAAGGGAGGGGAGGGGAGGGCAGAGCAAACAAGCGTCTGTCTGGACACCTGTATCCTGCACAATTATCTCTGGGGAACAAGAGCTCAGCAATCTGCCGGGCATCATCATACTCTGAGTTAGGATTTTACTTATGCCTCATTTTTCACGATAAAGAATAATTCTGGTAGAAGAAGGTAAAACTTTTCTTCCTAAAAATGAGCACATTTACAAACACACTGTGTGTATTATAGACACTGATATACACATATATACGCATACAGACATAACTTGACTTCAGCTGAAGCTCTGAAGACCACACTTTAATAGACTAGAGAATGGTTAAAGGTGACTTCTTCTTTTCTCTACAACTATAAGTGGCATTGGTGATTTGTTCTGCGCTATTCTGGTACCAGGGCTTGTTTTCTAGAATTACATTGAGAACTGAGAAAATAAGCCCGTGAGCGTGAACCAGAGATGCCTCATCTTAAAGATGGTTCAGGGGTGAGTCCGCCCTTCTCCGGCTGCCGAAAGAGTGCAGAGTTCTTCTTGTGGGTGAGCCACACCGCAGGCAGGTCTACTAGGCGTTGCACTTTTTTTTTTTTTTTTTTTTACAGAAATGGAACCTGATTCACAGAGAGCTGATTTGTGCCTCTAAGGCCACTCAGGTAGTCAGTGTCAGAGTTAGGAGTAAATGCTTTCACTTTACACTTTCAAGACCATCAGAGACACAACTTGGTATCTTTCTTGCCACTTTTTGGACATCAAGTTTTAATCTAGTTAAAGTATGACTCTAGCCAGACCCTTAAATCTTCATGCCTCTGTTTTAAGACTAAATTCTAAACAAAATATGAAACTTTTTATAAGTGAATGAATAACTTTTTCTTTTTTTTTTTTCACAAGAAATGTAATTTATTGACAAATAGGGTTGAACAGTGACCTTCGCCACACTATTATAAGCTCACTACAGCACAGGAAAAGGAAGACTATTGAGGTGATTATAAAATACTGTAATTTCTGTAGCAGGCTACCTCAAACGGATGACCACTTTAAATTTAATTCCCAGGCTGTAAGCATCAATCAGTTTAAAAATTTCAAACAATAATAACGGGCAATCATCACATGCTTAACTATGGACAACCTTTTTCAGTAAAGCCTGGCCGCCTAAGGCAACAACCTCAAGAAAACTTCAACAGCACATTTCCCAAAGAAATTATATCACTGATGTGAATAAGTAATCAATTCTGTCTTTATTTTACATGATAAAAACCCAGAAAAATATTTAACATAACCTACATCATTCTATAATATAAAAAGCAAAAGATTTAAATACATTGTCAGTACTTAACATATGATGCCTTATAACAGAGAAAATATTTATTGAGTTTCCTTTATTCTAGAAGTTTTCATCAAAGTTATTTCCCATGGAAAACTGAAGCTGAAGCAGGTATCTTGTTTGCAGTTAAAAAAAAAAAAAAAAGGAATTTGTACCCAGTTCCCTAAAGCAGTTCTTTTTACACTAGGAAGAAATAGCTATTACCAGGTTATTTTCCACACCTCAGTAATATTTGAAAAGAAAACGTCAGTTCTGAGACACAATTTTAGTTGTTTACTTGATTAATGGGAGAAATAAAGGAATTAAAGAAACATAAAATGTAACAAGAAGTTTTAGTCCAAGCGACCTGAATTTACAAGGTGTAGTTGCATCTGAGGGCATCTCACAAAAGCATCTTGAGAACCTGCAATGAACGGCGGCCACGGCTACTCAATTTTGTCACCATTTTGTTTCTGCAAAATTATTTGAAAACACACATCATGCAGATTGGTGCTTTTCTCTATCACATTCTGAAGACACAACAACAGCACCTTCCTGCCTGTTAAAATAGCTCTTAGTTCAAACACACTGTCTAGAAAGGATGCTTCCATAATTCAGCCCAAACGACCAGCACAACCTTTCAGAATTTTTAAGCATCATGGATCCCCTGTTTCTCTCTGTGGGGAGAACCTTGTATCTGATCTGGGTGCCCAGAGACTGTGGGATCCAAGCTGCTCACATGAGGCTGAGACACACAAAAAGGGGAACACGACGTGATCACACAGCCGTGCGGCCTGGTTCCGCTTGGGCACAAAGGCCCAGTCTGAACTGAGAGGGACGTGTTTACAGATGACGACTCTCTGCGGCTGCTGCTGGCACTATCCAAGAAGAGCACGTTTTCCAGATAAAGAGGAGAGTGCTAGAAATTAAATGAAAATAAAACCCCTTATTACTAAAGAATTCCAATAATGGTCTATTACTACACATTTGCAGCCAAATTTCTCATGCAGGCAACACGTTAACACCTTGCTTAAACTATTAAGAAAAAAAGCTTGCTTTATTTTGAGACATGGAAGCAGTGGTTTCCATGGAAGAGGAAGCTAATAAAGTCAATTAAATAAATACAGGATAAAAAAACCCCGCTGTATATTATTACACATGAAGAGTGTTCACATAAGCCCAGTAATTTTTATCTAGGGAGACCAGTGGTGCCACTCAGAGTTGAGGACTGAGGGCTGAGACTGGTCCTGACTGGATAATACTGCAGAACCCTCTCGGGCTGCCTTTCTTAAAAAGACTATTCAATGCGGTCACACAAACAGGTGTACCAGTAGACACCCAGTTTTACCTGGATATGGCTCTTGTGCTTATTTCTGCAGCAATCTGCAATTTGCAAACAGGCCATAAGCCTCAGAAATCCTACATCATGCAGTGTAGACTTTGGTGACTTTCCTCAGATGTCCCTTGTTAAATAACCAGAACAACAAAAAGTAAACACACACACACAAAAGTTGAATGTGGAAGGTAATGATAGATTAATTTGCTCAATTGCAATAATCATTTCACTATGTAGATGCATATCAAACAGCACGTTCTATGCTTTAAATATACACAAGGACGATAATGAGAAAAACACAGACTTGGTGGGGCCATTTCAGAGTGGCCACTGTGACGACCTTGGGCTTCAGGGCAGCTTCTCAGGGAGCAGATCGTCACCTTAGTACTAACCCTAGTTAGTGCACATTTTAAATCCAATCCAGGCAAACCGGTAAAGAACCAGACAGCCCTACAATCACACGTTACTCATTTGCGGTTTGAAAAACATGAATTCTGTACAGAACGATGGAAATCTCAGGGTAGTTCTGCCAGTCTAACAATGGAAAAATACAGAAAACGACCAGGCCTTTGGCAAGAATTTTGACTTTGAGAGGAAGAGAGCAAATGGAAAATTGTTTTTCAAAGTTTTCTTCAATTGATCCAAATAGGTGACAGAATCGCACTGTCTCCCAAAGGACTTCCCTGCATGCTAATGGCCTCGCACGGTGGCTGAGGGGTCTCTGTCCTCCCCACCTCGTCCTGGCATTACAGAAGCTGGAGTACACAAAGCAGTAAAGACTTGCTGGAGTAAAACCCACTTAGGTTTAAAAAACCACAATTTAAGACACTTTAATTTAAAACAGGCAATATTCTGTAAACTCCTACCTTTATATGTTGCCTATTCTCATCCTCCTGTCCCTGTTAGCTTTCTCTTGCCATATATGTTTTTTAAAATATTGCCTATTTGTACATCTTAGCCTGCAGAGGAAACGGTCATAGTAAAGATTTTATGTTAAAACGCTCACCTCCCTAATGGTTCTCCAAATGCTTCACTTCTGTCCTCACCAGGATGCTAACTCCATCCCCTACCAACTGACTGGACATCTGTCCCACTCTAGAATCTGATCTTATAACAGTACCTGTCTAGTATCCTCAGAATTACCATAATATCTGACACCCATCCAGGAGCTCTATAAATATTTGTTGAATTTTGCACATTCTTCAGTAAACTCACAGTTTAAGTCAGGCTGGACTCAGGCCTGGGTCACAGGTGCCGCCTCACTCAGGCTTTATACGGCTTCACCTCTTCAAATGAATCCTGCCCTTCAGTCAATTCATTCCAGAATTCCATTTACATTTTTAGTTTATAGGATGCCCCCCCAAGACCACACATAGGGAAAAATGGGGAATTGTGGCTTTATTTACAAAATATCCATTACAAAAATTTCCAAAGTATTTACAAAATATTCTTGATGCGTTGTCCACCCCATTAACCATCCACACCCATGATCCTGTCCTTTAGCATGAGTGACTGGAAACTGACTCTATTTATCCAATATGTCTGAGGATGCTCCAGACCAGGAAAGGTTCCACAATCACTATCCCAAACACCACATTTCTGTGCTGAGTGGCTCATGTTGGATCCTGAGACAGCCCAGTGCCAAGGAGAGACGCGCTGGACGGACCAGCCCTGCCAACCACTTTCCAAAGGAGTTCACTCTCTTTCTTTCAAGTTCAACATGAACCATCAGAAAGCAAGGTGGTCTTCTCAATCTCTGTTCTTTCTGGCTCTGTTCTACTATATCTCATTAACATTTGCCTACCTTGAAATCTCTCTTAATAACTGTGCAGAAATCCATCTTTCTACCCATCCATTCATTTATTTAAAAGGCTGAGCAAGTCCCGGGAATCAGACACTATGATACGTTCATAAAACTATGAGCAAAAATAAATACGGTCTCACCTTCACAGAACTTACAGGCTACTGGTTTCAATAGAGAAATAAATGTTAGATTTTTACTGTTTTAATTGCTACATGGGCAAAGTACAAGTTGCTACAACAGTGAAGAGGGTGGCAATGTTTCAGCACAGGAAATTGTACTTTCAAAGGCCCTGGGATTGGAGAGACTTTGGTGCAACAGAGAAAACAAAAGTCAGTCCTGCAGACGGAGGAGCTTTAGGTTGAACTGGAAATGTAAGCGTGACACTCAAGGAAGGACCTTGCAGTCCAGGGACAGAACTTCCGTTATTTTTTGCTTGTTTTTCTTGACAGCAATGAAAAGCCACTGAATTTTTTTTTTTTTTGTAGGAAATTGACATAAAAATCAGAATTAGTCAAATGAGTTGAGTGAAAATGCCAAGGGGTTATTCAGAAAAATGATGATAGCAGCTTGAACTAACTGAATAATGGCAGTGACGGGGGCAGGGGGGGGACACGTTCTGGAGACATTTAAAGGTGAAAGGGACATGACTTGGGGATGGATTTGAGTAGGAAGCAAGGAGGCAGAGTCAGGACTGATGCCGAGATCTCTGGCTTGTAGATGGAACGTGTCAGGTGCCATGAAGTCACACAATACAAGACAACCTCTAGGTTTGAAGAAGATAATGAACCTGGGACTGGACTGCAAAAATCACACGTAAATATCAACAGAGCAGTTGCATCAGAGATCTGGAGTTCAGAGGTAAAGTCTGCCTGAAAGATGTAAATTTATGCAACACAAAAATTGGGTGGTAGGCCTGGCACGGTGGCTCATGCCAGTAATCCCAGCACTTAAAAGGCCCAGGGGGGTGGATTGTCTAAGCTCACAGGTTTGAGACCAGCCTGAGCCAGAGTGAGACATTGTCTCTAAAAATAGCCAGGAATTGTGGTGGACACCTGTAGTCCTAGCTACTCAGGAAGGTGAGACAAGAGAATTGCTTGAGTCCAAGGGTTTGAGTTTGCTGTGAGCTATGATGGCACAGCACTCTACTGGCAGTGACAAGGTAAGTCTCTGTTCAAAAAAAAAAATTGGGTGGTAATTGGACAATGGATATAAGAGGAAGCTTCTTAGTCAGAGCAGAGAGAAAAGAGGAAAAGAGAACTGGCAGGGCTGTGAGGGGCTGGCCGGGAACAACCCAGGAATCCAGAGAAAAACCAGGGGGTCTTATAGCAGAAGATTTAAATAGGCATTTTAAAATAACAACCTAATAAATTCTAACACATTTTGTATAAATGTTACCATTCTAGGCAATGTTTGGGGTGAGGCATTACATATTTGTAAGAAGACTAATATTTTCAAAATATTGTTGTTATATTCACATTTCTCCCTCAAATAAATCATATATGGCTCCCTGGCAGTCACTGCATTATGGTCCCAAGGATGATGACAGAGGAGAAGGTCAGCTAGCAAAGGACAAGAATGTGACATAGAAGAAGGTCCTGTGAACAGGAGGAAGCCCCACCAGTACTGAAGGTGGTACTGATGAAGGAACCGAGTCAGGGCACCCCATTCCTTTAAGACTTCCACCACCGCCCATTCACCTGAGACCAGCTTTTCCATACAGCTAAATACCGCACTGACAAATAAAAGGAAGGATGGATGGGAACAGCTTGATAAAAAGGTAAGCTGATTGTCTTCAATCAGAACAGACCTATCTTTAATTGATATATATACTTTATATACACACACATATATATATATATATATATATATATATATATATATTTTTTTTTTTTTTTGTAGAGACAGAGTCTCACTTTGTCACCCTTGGTAGAGTTCTGTGGCATCACACCTTACAGCAACCTCCAACTCCTGGGCTTAGGCGATTCTCTTGCCTCGGTCTCCCGAGTAGTTGGGACTATAGGTGCCTGCCACAACGCCTGGCTATTTTTTTGCTGCAGTTTGGCTGGGACCAGGTTTGAACTTGCCACCCTCAGTATGGTGCCAGCGCCTTACCTACTGAGCCACAGCCATCACCTCTTTAATTGATACTTTTAAGACTTTCTTTACTTACTACCCAGAGATCATGAGTATAAGAAGCTAAATTAGACCAGTTTTTAAAAGTAATATATATATATTTTCTTAGCATGTTTGAAGGACGCTATATAAACTGTGAGACTCTGGCACCCATATAAGCAAAGGTAAGTTGTAAATTAATGTATCAGTGTGTCGCCTGCACGGCTGCTGTTAGAGACGCCCTGATACCTGGGATCAGCGTGCTTGAACACTGCCTCATAGTTTTCTGCAGAAGAGAAGATGTTAACTAGGCAAATAGTCTAGTAAAGCTCAAATACGATCTCGTGGCAACTATGAGCAGAATTTTCAACTTGAAAGATGGTAAAATGTTCATTTCTCTGTTGGTGACACTTAAAATTGGTGCAATGATTGTGAAAAGAAAGAAAAACGGCCGTGCATAATTAGGGCTATGGAAAGTGTTTATCAGAAACAGCTGTTTTCTCCTCAGACTGTACTGAGCACACACTCGTGAGCACACACACATCACACAGACCACACTACATCACGAATGTGGTGTCGCAGTTAGAAGCAAGGCCTCTAGGAAAATGTCCGGGAGCACTAAGAAGGCATCTGTTGCCAACCGCAGAAGACCAGCTCAAAACGACTTCAGCCAGCAGAGACACAGGCCCTCACCTAACAAGGGTCCAGAGGTAAAAGAGATCAAGAGTGATTATTTCATCCAGGAACTCAACAATGTCATCAAGGACTCGGCTGTTTCCATCCCCGGCTATGTCCTGTGAGCCCACTGCCTTTTACCTCAAGGGTTTTCCCCTCACAGTCACAAGAGAGCTGCGGCAGCTCCCAGCATCACGTCCTCAGCACAATTCCCAAAGCTCAAAGAGGAAAAGTCTCTTCCTTAAAGCTCCCTTCAAGAATGAAATCTTCCCACCAGCACTTCAGCTCCATGAGATTTCCCCTCACATCTGAATGGCCAGGATAATCTCATATGCCCATCTCCAGACCAAGCATTAGCAAGGGAAAAGGACGGACCATAATTGACTTAGACTAATTGAGATCCACTTTCTGGGCTACAGAAGGCCAGTGCTGGAACAAAAATGGAATTCGCACAGGCAGGCAAGAAAGATAAGCGGGAGGGACCCACAGACCAGATTAGATCCCAACAGCATTCTGAGTAGCAGCAGGTAATCCTGGGTAACCAGGCCCATCTCAGCATCTAACCTGAGATCCTCAGGATTTTTGAGACTCTTGTCTTCTTGTCCAATAAAATAACAATGTAAACTAAATATATACTCACAGTAGGCATTTTACACTGTGTCTCTATCAGCTGCCAAGATATACTACAACATAAGAAGCCAAGAATGGATAAAATGTCAATCCCCTGTTCAGCAAGCCTGATGCTCAGCTTGCCTCCCTGTTCAGCAAGCCTGATGCTTTTGGGGGAAATAAGAAATGGAAGCCCAATCAGTGAATGAAAGGCAATGTGCTTCTAGGATTGACACCTTCTGTCTTCCCCAGAAGAGACACAACAGGCATAGGGTACTTACGGTTGGTAACAGAGTCCTATCTTTACCCACAGTGATGGGGGGCAAAATCATTTTGTTTCTCCCACCTCTGTTGAGAGGTGTCTCTCTCTCTCAACACCTTCTCTGTTGAGAAGGAAACATCTCAACAGGTTTGCATCCTTAGTCTTCAACTTTTAAGAGGAACTTTAAAATCAAATATAAAAACATTGGTAAGGAATGCTCTTCAATCTTCCTTGGTATGTCATAGACGTCTCTATTTCAGCATCAGGACTTACAAGAAAGCTCTTTTTTCACGAGTCTGTTTCCTGCTATTGAATTGTGTTTTAAAGGCTGAAACCTTGATTTAGTCTTCCTTAAATTCCCAGAGACCACCTGGCACAGGAACTGGGTACGCAGTGAATTAGTCTGTTGGATTTGGTTGTGGTACATGATTAATAACCTTTCATAAAGGGCCTGTTCCTACAAAAATAGCTCTGGAACATTGAGTCATTTTTTCCTTTAAGCATTTTATTTATACTTTTCTAAAGGCTACTAAACCAAATTTATCCCACTGTAATTTTCCAACTTCCATTCAAAGACAATATTAATAATTTAAGAAAAGGAACGACTCTGTAAAGGTTGTCTTCTAAACGCCTGGGGAGGATTCTGGTCACACAGTTAATGGAGTTGTTATTATAATGAACTAAATAGCTGTAGAAACTGCAAATGCCTGTTTTCTAGACATGTTTCTACTTGATATCAGTTCATTTTACACTGTGAACACAGGTGCTGCCCTTCCCTGCCTGGTGCCCTTCCTGAGGCCAGCTTGAAACATCCCTAATACTCAAGTAAAAAAGTAATTCAATGCTTTAGAGTCAGCTTAACTTTCTTAGGTTTTCTCAAGTTTACATACGCACATACATGCAGACAGACACAGAGCATGAGAAGTACAATAAAACTTAACCCTAGGGTGGTGCCTATAGCTCACAGGAGTAGGACGCTGGCCCCATATACCAGAGGTGGTGGTTCAAACCCAGCCCTGGCCAAAAACTGCAAAAAAAAAAAAAACCTTAACCCTAAATTATCATTATATAACTAAGTTTCTAAAGTCAATGGCCTTTAGCAGGTATTATAAGAAAACTTGACCTTTTATGTCCAGCAGTTATAGAACATAAACAGTATAGACAATATAAACTGTATTTAAGGGTGATCAAATTGTCTAAGGGAAAGTTTCCTTGTATATAAGTATTTCCATTGACAAAATGGGAAGGAGTGACGGAATCACAATCTGATCACATGCAACTTCTAATTAGCCCAGGCGGTGACGATCATTCATCATCCCTGTGAACACCAACAGGTGAAAAGGAAACTTTACAATGTATTAATCAGTCTCACTATTTCTAATTAATAAGTAGCTTTATTAACATTACAAGAATCTGAAACTGATCAGGCCTCCAACAAGTACCAGTACAGGAAACAATAAGAGCAGTGGGACATGTGAAAAGATAGTCCAGTGACGTGATCGGCAGAATCTACAATGAGGGGTACTCCACAGGACAAACGCCTCGGTTTCTTTATAAATACATTACCAGGATGAGGAGGAAAAGGAATCCTTAAGATTCTTAAAAGAGACATATCAACAAGATTCACCATGCAGACCACAGTGGATACCCAGGAAAATAAACCAACACTAAAAAGAAATATGTTCATATTATATATATATATACACATCTCAATCAGAGAAATTTGATGTTGACTAGATATTTGATGATATTAATGGTGATAATGGTTGTGATTATGTTTAAAAATGAAATATATATCTTCTAAAAACACATACTGTAAATAGTGAGAAATGACACCACTGCTGTCTACCAGATGCATCAACTTCAGTGTGTGTGTGTCGGGGCAGGAATAAAGTAGGGAAATATAGATAAGATTGATCCCAAGTTGATAATCATCATAAAATATGTGTGGGTTCATTAGAAAAGCATTTCAACTTTGTGTATGTCAGATATTATATTTTCCATTAAAATATTTAAAATATCAGAAAGATACAGCTCATCCTCAAGAACCTTGCTTACCCAACCAATCAATCCAACAACCACAGATTTAGCGACAAATATTTTTTCTATATATTTTTTGCTCCGGGGTATAAAAATAGATACAAAAATATTCTTTCCTTTCAGGAACTTGGAAGCCCATCTAAGCTCACCGTCAGGAGCAGTGAAGTATTGAGCGTCATGAAGTTAGAAAAGCAACAGGAACTCCAGGAAGGGAGAGACCAGAGGGCTGACCTGGTCCTGGAGCCTCGACCATCTGGCTGTGCTGCATTCACAGAGGGCCCTTTCTCCTAGCCAGGTCATACAGAGTCAGAAACTCAAGCTAGGACTGAGGAGGGGTGATGCGTCGTTTATAACTCTCGCCTTGAACCCAGACCCCACTCCTGTAATGCACAACAGATTAATGTATTTTACAAATCCTGTAACTATGTTGTCAATGGCACTGTATATGACATGTTACCATTTCTACAAGGAAAGAATTTTCTATACTTAACTGTTTAAATGACATCAATCGAGGTTCCTTTCGAAAACAAGGAAAGGGGCAATGGAGAAGAATTTAACCAATGACCCAAGGATAAAGATGTCTAGGTTAAGAGAAAGGGCAAGGGATGTTAAAACACCCCACAGATTTATAAAGCAACTACCTGTTGCCACCTAAAAACTTATGAGGCAAAAAGGGGACGAGTCACCAAAACCAGAAATGGCTGAAGATGACGAGCTGTGCCACCAGGCGAGAAACACAGGCACAGCCAGCCTGCCGACTGCAGAGGAGGACCCCGCCTCCCTCTCCTCCTCCTGGCCAGGCCCAGCCTGCCGTCCAGCACAGAAGGACCCCTGGCCTCCTCCTTGCCAGGCTTTTGTAGCTTCCTACAAACTAAAGCCTGCTGGAAGCCAGAGGGAGAGGAAGCCCCAGGAGGCAGTCCGCAGAGGTCAGCCTCTCGCAGCACAGAAAGGGCTGGAGACCGCCGGGAGGACGTGAGGAGCGGCCAGGGAGGATGTCCTCCTGCTCACAAAGTGCAGCCCTGACTCCGGGTCTGGTCTGCCGTTTCTTAGTGTTGCAAATATTGTAAAATGTGAGCCTCAAAAACAAAAGGAAGTACTGAAACTTTTTATTTCTAAAACATTTTGTTCTCAAATCCTAAATCCGCCTTCTTTTTACACGTACTGAAGGTTTGCGTGATACTACACAGCCGGAGTACATTTTGAACGGTGCCAAGTATTCATAGGATTTTAGCATATTAATGCCCCCAAATTGTAATATTTGCAAAAAGGTATTTTAAATAAAAGAATCATTTCAAAGAAAAACAAAACACAAAAAAGAAAAAATAAATAAAAGGAAGAGGTGACGGGTTCCCTCATGTCTGAGAAGCCCTGGACAGAGCGGCAGAGCCTCACGGGGAGGGGACGGTCGGGGCAGACAGAGGTAAGAGGTCATTCTGAGCTGAAACCGGTCTGCAGGGTCTGAACAGAACCCTGACACGGGAGCAAGTGCGGTGGGAGCAGAGTGAGGTGACCGGACTCAGCCACAGAGGGAAGGTTTTGGGGAGTTCTGAGAAAGGGCGTGGGGTACGGCCAGACAACCAAAGACCTGGGAAGATGAAGGCAATTCAGTCTTCAGAATTCTCATTTAGGTCAGAGAATTCCAATTTGATCTAAATCGGAGTTTATTAATAGACCCATTTAGAAGTGATGTTGGCCCGGGGAGCAAGAAGGGTGTGGGGGCATGAAACGCGGGTGCAGGGCTTGAACGGGAGCACTCGGATGGAGCCAGGGAGAGCCAGGAGGATGCAGCGGGCGGCTGCAGTGGAGCTGGAGACAGAGGGAGCTGGAGCGCAGCCCGCAGGGTGTCTCCCTGGAGGGCAGCTGGGGACCCGCCTATTCAGCCAGGCACCCACTCCGTGATGCTGCCTATCCCACAGACAGACCCCAAGTCTGCTCCTCCAGGCTCTGGACTAGATGGGGGTTCAGGGATGAACAAAGCCAGACGTGCCTGGGCAGTCCACAGTGGGCTAAGGAAAGAGAGGCATGAACTGAATAAAAACATTAACAAACAGGGCGGCGCCTGTGGCTCAAGAGAGTAGGGCGCCAGCTCCATATGCCAAGGGTGGCGGTCCGGGTGTTGTGGCGGGCACCTGTAGTCCTACCTACTCGGGAGGCTGAGGCAAGAGAATCAGCTAAGCCCAGGAGTTGGAGGTTGCTGTGAGCTGTGATGCCACTGCACTCTACTGAAGGTGACAGAGTGAGACTGTCTCAAAAAAAAGAAAGAAAGAAACAGCTAAGTATGGATTCAAGGAAGATAGATCTATTAATCAACAAATACTGAGGGCCTTTTATGTGCAAGAAATTATATAAAATACTGGACGATCCGTCCATATTCTTTTCTCCTGGAGAGGTAGAAGCTGGCTTCTCCTAAATACAGATGTTTGTTCACTCAGTATGAGTAAACACTGACAAAATTATGCATGGGTGAGTAAGAGGCAGTCACTGGTTTCAGATCCTTCAGCAAGAGATTTAAAACATAAAAATTAATCACTCATAAATGACTGCACAATAGGTCCTTAAGAGTGACATCATTACGGCACTCAGGAAAGCCAGTTTGAGAGAATCCGGGAGCTTCATACAGAAAGAGATACATGGTCTGTAGTATTATATTGACTGACGCTTAAACATAGAAAAATAAATGTAAAGAACAATGGTGTCATAGATTATTTGATGAAAGACTGTGAGGGGAAATGGCCTGGAAGAGTAATATTTAGAAAAAGAAAAGTTAGAAAATCATTTCAAATTTGTGCACATCTCAATACTCTGGCAAAGTTACTAAAAATGTTATATATGCCTGAATTAATTCTATTAAAACTAATATATATATATATATATATATAATATCTTTGGTTTTTGCCTGGAAGGTTTGAATTTATTTCAGAAAAATCTCATTTGCAATTTCTGGAACTGACTTCTGCAATGAATAGACAAGATCATTCTTAATTAATGTTCTCCTTCATAACAAGAGCAAATGGGCAGTGAGTCACAGGCCTGCTAATCTCCATTCTCCACACAGCTCTTGACTGATAGATGTGTGATGGAGGGTTTATTTTTTAGAAATGCAAGAAGACTATCTTAGATTAATATATTCTAATATTCGTATATTAAAGTCAACCTTTTTTGATGGTTGACTCTTTTGAATGTTGGGAAGTACATGGTCAAAGAAAGTGGGAAGCCGGGGAAATAAATGATACTCCATCTTACAAAAACGTGGAGTCTTCAAGCAGAGGCAGATAATAAGGTATTAAACAGTGCTAAATTTGGCTTTTATTTGCTTCACTGGTGCTTCAAATCTCCTTGGCTAACGCAGAAGGTTTCCAGACCATCACAAACTAAAGTGAAAAGTGAAATACTGTGGGCAGTAACTATATGAAATACCGTATTTATTTCAAGTGACTCCTGTCATAATTGATTGAAGGACTGGAAGTCCCCTTAGCCCCAACTGCTGTGAGCTTCAAGACCTAAGCTTGGTGTGCCGATTATATAAATGATAGGAGGAAGATAGAACAGTATTTACCTCTGGCAGAGTCAAAGAATTCATGTCGAATAAGAAATTTTTGCCCTCGACTATATGCTATTAGGGCAGAAACTTAATTTCCTCACCCCTGAGCACAAATTTCTCCGTCTTGCATTACGGAGTGGTTATGACAGCAGAGAAGGAATTCAGAGGCGATTTTTTAACTTCTAAATTTCTCTGACCCCACTGCAGGAGCCTCCGTAGCACTCGTGCTTACTCAGGCTACCGACATCTCCTCTCTCACATCTGTGAGTCTGAGTCACATGGATGAAATCATGACAGTCATATATCTGCAAACACTGTCACAGCATTGATGAAAAATACATAAAGGTGATAAAATTAATATTTTAACATGTCCAAAATGGGGAAGCTGAATATTATAACTGTTGATATCAAGTGTAGAAATCGTGAGGCAAACAGAGAATTTCCATTTGTCATGTCAAAATGATCATTCAGTTGGAAGCAAGTGATTTAGCCATAATTCAGTACAGCTCACCACTCAAAATAATTTTTATTCCCATAAATAGTGAAAGCTAAAATGTTTTAATCATATTTTTTCTACTTAATTTGATGTCGGTTTTTGTTAATATTTGATTGTTTGCTTTGGATTCTATTTCCAAATTATAACAAGCTTTTGCCAATGTGTGTGTGTGTGTGTGTGTGTGTGCGCGTATGTATTAAGTGAGGCTTTTAAAGGTTAACTGTGCATGCTTCTGAAATCTGTGGAAGGAAACACTCTCATCTCTCAGAAACATCATATGCCCTTTGTAAACTGATGTTGCTATGGTAAATGTTGTCAATTAATACTGGATTCACTGAGGGTGGGAGTATGACATGTTATACGATAGAAACGCACTTGTTATTTTTTATACCCTTCTCTTTGAAAGGCTGTGAGGTTTGTTGGATGGGGTGACTTTCACCTGCCTGTAACCTGCACGTCAGATCTGTCCCTTTATATGTGAGTGGAATATGTTACCTGTGAAAAGCGTTCTGTGCCTTCCAAGGATGTGCTCTGCACTTTTGCTTAAAGAATGCAGCATTCACAGGGAATGGTTCCAAATGGTTTCCTTGAATAGGGTTATTAAAATATTAATTCAGACTACATAAATCTGAAAATAAGTGAAACACAGAGAATTTTTCTGGTGGCTAATAGGTACAAAAAGAATCACTTTTCTTGCTGTTGTGGAAAGATATGTATGTCTGCCTTTCACAGATATCTTCAGACAGATCGTAACAGAAAAATGATGCCCTGCAAATCGGGCTCTGTGTCTCTATATGTGTACCGAATTTCCTAAATTCTTTGATTAATCAAGCTCTCTTAACAGCACTGTTGTAAAGCAGAGGAGTAGAATTAAAAAATTATCAATTAGAGGCATCATATGGAAAGCCCCTCTAGAGATTTTGGAAGCATTAGGGATTCATAGTGAAGGGCAGAAGATCCAGCTGCACCCTTTTTGTGGGTAATATCATTTACTTCTTTATCAATTTTTAACAGTTACAAAATAAGAGATGATCTTTTTAATGATAAAACACCTTAGATGTACACCCCTAAATGTGCGGTCATCCTCCTGCATTGTTTCTTCTTCAAGGGACCCGAGTTTACAGACTGATGTACCTCTTTCCAGCCTCCTCCATGCCCATAATAAAAATATATAACCAGACAGATACCCATTTATTGGGCTTTTGTTGTTAATGTTTATTAAGATGAACTCATCCTTCACGTGTGAGTCTGCAGTTTACTTTTCTCACTTAATGTACAATGGCAATACTTCTAGGGCCAGAGAAGCAGACCCAACTCAGACTAGGTACAGCTCACTGCCCAGCTCTGCAGAACGCAGCCGGGAGTGGCACTGCGGCCTGTAGTCTCAGCACTTAGGGAGGCCGAGGAGGGAGGATTGCTTGAGGCCAGGAATTCAAGACCTGCTTGGGCAACATAGAAAGACCACATCCTCATAAAAAAAAAAAATCTTTAAAAAATGAGCCAGGTGAGGTGGCATGCTCCTGGAGTCCTATGTACTCAGGAGGCCGAGGTGAAGGGTTGCTCTGAGCCCTGGATTTCAAGGTTTAGGGAGCTCTAATCTCACCTCTGCACATCCGCCTGGCTGACAGAGGGAGACCCTGGCTCTGTTGCATGGAATGGTCTTCCAAAATGTTAAGGATATGAGTAATTTTACTTTAAAAGATAAATCTAGGGCAGCATCTGTGGCTCAAAGGAGTAGGGTGCTAGCTCCATATACTGGAGGTGGTGGGTTCAAATCCAACCCAGGCCAAAAACACTGCAAAAAAAAAAAAAAAAAAAGATAATTCTCGATAACTTTCCTCAAAAACCTGGGGCTGTGCCCGCTGCCATCAGCGCTGTGTAAGACGCCTCCAGGTCTTCTCCTGTAAAAGCTCTGCAGACACAGATCATAGCTCCTTCACGTTTTGCCACATGAATGGCAAAAAATGCCATTTTTTTCCTTGGCTTTAATCTCTCTGGTTATTAGCAGGATTGAACTTTGGTCATTTTGTTAATTGAACATTAGTATTTTCCACTTACTTTTCCTCTGGGCCACGTGTCTTCTCTGTAAGGACCTCTTGGTTTTCTTGGAAAATTAAACCTTTCTCTGGCCTTTGTATTTTTAATCACTCACAGTCTGCTCTTGGTTAAATAATTCTCATCTTGAGAAGTTGTATATGTGTGGCACAACTAAAACTTCTACTCCGTCCTTTCTAATCCTTAATAATGTGCCATCTGGCAGGACGAGGGCCCCTTGGATTCAGGAGGATGGCATTTTTTTCATCCTTAGTTAGAGCTGCTGTGAGTTTATTCATTTTAAAGGACATTTCAAATATTTCTTATTGTGTTTATGTTTTCTATTTTTTAAACCTATTTATTATTTTGTTTTTATTTTCACTCTATTTTCATTGATGCTATTACTTTACCCTCGTTTCTTCAAATGAACATTTATATATATAACTTATATTTAGATTATATTATATTTTACTTTATCCTATTTTTTTCAACATGAAAGAATTTAAGGTTATCGAGTTTTCTCTGCGTACTGACCTAGCTAGGTCTCATGGGTTTTAGTCCTTGTCATCATTCTCTAAACCAATTTGAAATTTTAGTTTTGATTTTCTCTTTCTTTTAGGGTGTGTACTAGAAAATGGTCTTTAATTTCTAAGTAGCTAAGTTTTCCATGACTTTTTTGGGTCTATTTCCATTTTATTGGATTATTATCAGTGGATGAGAGTATAAAAACTCTACTATAATCAACTAAAATTTCTCAATATCTACCTATGTAATGTTTAATAAATGTTCTATACACATTAGAAATTATATCTTCTTCCTAAAATATAAGATATAAATTAGATTAAATTTACTATACATTGAATACAATCCCATATCACAAAGATGGGGACATGTTCTGAGAAACACATTGTCAGGCAATCCTGTCCCTGCTGGAACACCAGGGAGGGGACTTGCACCAACCTGGGCAGGACGGCTTCCAGCACACGCAGGCTCTGGGGTCCGGACTTTTGCTTCTGGGCTACAAAGCCATACAGTGTGCTACTGTGCTCCATACTGCAGGCAGCTGTGACACAGTGGTGTATATGGTCTAAGCACAGTCAAAAGCCATGGTGCAAACATAAAAAATGGCACACCTGTACTCAGCAGGAACCATAAATGCAGTAGTTCTGGGTGGGTGAGGGAGTGGTGTGTGAGTGTGAAAGCCTGGGGCATTATACAACCGCAGACTTTAACAACTCTGTACACAAGGCTACACTGAAGTTATTTTAAAAACTTTCTCTTCAAATATAAATTGACCTTAGTGTACTGAAACTTTCTGCTTTATAAACATCCATTTTTTAAAAATTTTTTGACTCTTCTGTAATAACATTTAGCTAAAAAAACCCACATTGTCCATCTGTATAAAGTATTTTTTCTTTACATACCTTTCTTCTATAAACTTCTTGCAATTTTTTAACAATTTTTATTTTTTACTACTTTTTGTTTAAAACACAAAACACACACACAACACACACACATTAGCCTTCCCCTACACAGGGTCAGGACCATCTGTCTTCCGCCCCCACATCTAGGCCCCCTGAAGGTGTTTGGGGAAAATAACACCCAAGGAGCTGTCACCTGCTGTGATAACACTGCCTTCTTCTCAACCCCCACCCCAGGCACCTGCCTGAGGCTGGTTTACTGTTAACTCTTTTTTTTTTTTTTTTAAGCAGGAGGAGCACATTTTTAAACTAATTAAAAATTATCCTTTAGTAAATATTCGTACACAAACCACTAACATAGTGGTAAGCATTAAGTACCACATATAATTGTATGTGTGATGCTTCTACGTGACTAGCAGAGCAGAGTGGTTGTTAATACCAGCATCACCATAAGCACAACGTCACTTAGGATGCCACCTACAACACCACTAGGCCACAGGGATTTCCAGCTCCGTTATAGCCTCATGGGACCACGGTTGTACGCACTGTCTGTTACTGACAAACAATGTTATAAGGCAGAGTGCTGTATATTTAAAATTATCCTGTTGACTGAAATATTCAGATGCTTTATGCACTTGCCTTTGGGGATCTTGTGATACACCAGAAACCTTTTCATAATTTTATTTTAACCAACTTCACTTGGAATTTTTATTTTATATGTTTGACAGTGAAGGGTTTTGATGCCTAAGGTATGTAATGCCCCATCTTTGAGAGAATTGTACCTTGAATGATTGGTATATTCTTTTAAACACAATATTATACAAGTTGAGATTCTGATAACTTCATCTGTTTATACCATTATTTCTAGAATGGTGCCTTTATGGGGATCATAATTTTGTATTCACAATCTTTCTCCCTAGCCTTTGAACCACATTCTTCAAAACTTACTATCTCCACAAAGTTTTTCCTAATAAAGAGAAAAATGTAGATTCTAGCTATTTCTACAATATGGTATAGAAAACTACTACTATAGAATGACTGAGGGGTTATTCTCACGACGACGCTTTCGTGCTCAAGTTGATCCTCTGTAATTTTTTATTTCAAGCCTTCTAGGGTATTTTCATCATCGAGGCCTTCCATTAGTTACTTGATAACACCTCTTAACTCCTCCATGGAAATGTACTTCAGGGAAGAAACAATAATAACTAAGTTTGCTGAGCATCAACTGAGCTTTGCACCTGTTCATTAACCACAGCCCCGTCAGACAGGAACTATCATTATCCCCATTCTACAGATGGGAGGAAACTGAGGCACGTCAAGGCTGAAGTACATCGTCAGTGGCTTGAAGTCAGAAAGTGGTAGAATTAGACTTCCGCTTATTTGTATAAAGACTGACAAAGTATCTCCTTGACTAATCTTTAGCCAGGCTCTTCTGAGCACTTTCTCAACTAGGCCTCAACCTGGGCCTGCAAAGACTTGAACCAACACTTGCACAGTTTTTAACAGCTCAATTCTATATGCCAACCGTGCCCCTCTTAAAACCCGTGTTTAAGAAAACTCAATCCTGGCAAAAATAATCTAGTGTTTGCTCCAGACAACACCTAGGAATCAGGCCTCCATCTCCCATCTCTGTGGTGGGACACGAACGTGACTGTCATGACTTCTAGCAGCACACCCAGCTGGCCAATCACACTGACGTCAACCCTCCTCACCTCCCTGACTCTGATGAACTCACACTTACCCTCCTTCCCATTCCCTAGATGTCCCTTTAAAATTCCCAGGTGTTTCTGCACAGAGAAAAGTTGAGTTCATCAGAGTTTAAACTCAGCTTAAACTCTTCTCCCTGCCCTAACACCTGTCCTTGCCACTAGAGTAATGTCCCTCTTTGTCTACCTTTGACACCACTTATAACACGGGGATGAGGTACCAGGGACACAGTGATGGGAAAAGTTGGCAAGAAAAATGAAGGGCTTTGGGGGCCACTGCAAAGTCCTGGGCTCTGAACGTGAGAGGTGCAGGAAACTCGTGAAGGAGTTAGTGGCTGGGAAATGGGGCCCCTGGGGCCGCTGTACAAGGCACAGACACAGGGACGCCTGGCACGGGGCAGGCCAGTGAGGAGGCCATCGTGATAATCCAAGAAGAGAGGACAGTGCTGGGGCCGGAGTGAAGAGGATGTGGACCAGGAGAAGAGGCCACAGTCTGCATATATTTGGAATCTGCCAGAATTGCTGGCATACTGGTTATGGACTGAGCGAGAAAAAGATATCAGTAAAGATACCAGTGTTTTTGGCCCAGAGAAGCTATAACACAGGAATTGCCATTTACTGAGCTGGAGAGGCCTGAAATATTACACAGTACTCCAAATAAGGGAATTCTTGTTTATGATCATTTACTTAGGAAAACTGAATTGGTAACCAAGGAACAGAGATCACAGCATTGTCAGCCTGCACTGGTATTTTTATTCCTTATGTTCTGTAAGTCAGATGACACAGTTCATGAGATGCCAAAGGGTCAATCCGTGTATTAGCCTGAACAGCACATAGGACTGCTTTGATCTGAGATTGGGAAAATACAGCGTGTGGGCTGGCTGCCTATTTTAGTAAAGAGGTTTTTGATTGAGGCATAGCCAATCCATTCATTCATATATTATCTATAGCTATTTTCTAACTACAATAATTGAAAAAGAAAATACATGGCTCATAAACCAAAAATATTTGCTGGCTAACACTGTAAGAAATATTTGCTAATCTCTAGTTTGCTAATCACTTGCTAAGAATTAGGAAAAAAAAAACTGTTAAAATAGGCCGACCTGGGCTGATTGCAAGGTATCTTTTAATAGCTAAGTATCAGGAATATCTCACCGGAATTCTGACTAGTATTATTTCTTTTGCATGTACATGAGAATATACGAGAAAAAAATTATTCAAAAGTAAGATAAAGCCAGTAATCTATATTTTGTGTAATAGAAATAAATTGTATTTTTCATAGTATATATGTAATACAAATAAATACCTGTGTATACATATATACACACACCTGACTCATAAAAACTTGTATAGTAATATTCTCTGGGAGACACACACATTATTAACAGAATGGCAGCAGGGAATTATGGAACGAGCATGGGTTTCAGATTCAAGTAAATATGTATTTAAATTGCTATTGTATTTACTGGCCATTTGGCCAGCTCATTCAATCTCCTAGAGCAGTAGTTCTCAACCTCCATAATGCCGTGACCCTTTAATACTGTTCTTGTGGGTCATGATCCACAGGTTGAGAAGGGCTGTCCTAGAGTATCAATTTCACATATAAAAATGAGGTTAATGCTGGGTGCAGTGGCTTACACCTGTAATCCTAGCACTCTGGGAGGCTGAGGTGGGTAGATTGCCTGAGCTCACAGGTTTAAGACCAGCCTAAGCAAGAGTAAGACCCCCTTCTCTTAAAAAAGAAAATAAATAGCCAGGCATTGTGGTGGGTGCCTATGGTCTCAGCTACTCAGGAGGCTGAGACAAGAGAATTTTGAGCCCAAGAGTTTGAGGTTGCTGTGAGCTGTGGTGCACTCTACTGAGGGTGGCAAGTGAGACTCTGTCTCAAAAAACAAATAAATAAATAAATGGGGTTAATACTTTTAACACAGAGTTTATATGAGAATTAATGAGAAAATGTACACACAGTGCCCAGTACAGTAGTGTTATATAATAATCACTTTATAAATATGTTTTCTTCTTTAAAAAATTTACTAGGAAATAAAAAGGACTTGCTGAGAAAGTGATGGGGTCTCCTATGCAGCTGCCTTTCTAATGCTCCTTAAGCATCATGTTAATTCACTAAAAATTAATTTAAAATAAAGTCTCTCTTCTTCTTTTAATTAACAAACAAACAAACCAAATGGTCAACATAGACATGTACTTGCCGTTCTGAACCCAGATAGGTGCACATTTATATTATTCTCATGAACAAAAACCATTGTTAATAATTCAATCAAATCTTCCCTAGGTGGAAATTAAATAGATTTTGGTAAAAATAAAGAGGAAGTATGATAATTTAAAATGAAACCCTGACAAAGCCCTACCTGTGACTTGAATCTGTTGTTTACAGGAGCCATTAAACATTTCTGTAATCTGTTTATTTCATATAATTGAAGTGTGGTGAGGAAGCAAACAGCCAAATGTGCAAATGAGCATCATCCTGGGATCCGAGCATCACCCCGGGATCTGAGCATCACCCCAGGTTCTGAGCATCACCCTAGGATCTGAGCATGATCCCGGGATCTGAGGATCATCCCAGGATCTGAGCATCATCCCAGGATCTGAGCATGATCCCGGGATCCGAGCATCATCCTGGGATTCGAGCATCATCCCGGGATCTGAGCATTATCCTGGGATCTGAGCATCACCCCGGGATCTGAGCATCACCCCAGGTTCTGAGCATGATCCCAGGATCTGAGGATCATCCCGGGATCTGAGCATGATCCTGGGATCTGAGGATCATCTCGAGATCTGAGCATCATCCCGGGATCTGAGCATGATCCCGGGATCTGAGGATCATCTCGGGATCTGAGCATCATCCCAGGATCTGAGCATGATCCCGGGATCTGAGGATCATCTCGGGATCTGAGCATCATCCCAGGATCTGAGCATGATCCCAAGATTTGAGGATCATCTTGGGATCCGAGCATCTTCCCAGGATCTGAGCATCATCCCAGGATCTGAGCATCATCCTGGGATCCACGTATCATCCTGGGATCTGGGCATCATCCTGGGATCCAAGCATCATCCCAGGATCTGAGCATCATCCTGGGATCCAGGCATCATCTCGGGATCCAGGCATCATCCCAGGTTCTGAGCATTAGCCTGGGATCCAGGCATCATCCCAGGATCCAAGCATCATCCCAGGATCTGAGCATCATCCAGGGATCCAGGCATCATCCTGGGATCTGAGCATGATCCCAGGATCTGAACATCATCCCAGGATCTGGGCATCACCCCAGGATCTGAGCATCATCCCAGGATCTGAGCATCATCCGGGATCCAACCTGTGTTATCTTAAATGACACCAGTCCTCAGCCTTCACAGAAGAATGGGGAACAAACAATTGAGTGTGTGGCAGTGAAGTTAACAAAACAAAGGCTTGGTGGCCATCCTTTCTAATAATCACTGAGCCTTCTTTGCTGTCAGCTTCTTCACTGGCAACATGGAGATAATATCACCTCCTCGGTTTTGGGGGGGGGCAAAATATAGCATAATTCTTTTGTTGCTCTTTTCCCTAATACTGGGATTCTATATGCATTGACTCTGTCCTTCTAAATAAAAAGTAAATGCTAGTCCAGGATTAGGATGTTTCTCAATTTTCCTCCTTCAATAGCAAGATAAGCACGCTTTTATTTTTTTGTGAAGGGAGAAAAAAGAATGGAGGAAAGTCAACACTAAGAGCCATGACTCATGTTTATTTTCAGACAATGATTTAATGCCATCCATCTTTGCTGGTGTTCTGTTCTTTCCAGAGGCTGCCGCTGGAGCCACCACTGCTGACTTTCACTGTCAGGCAGACCTCACGCTGCCCACTTCCACGCCACGCCCAAGGCAAGCGCCCAGCTCTTCCCACTTTCCAGGCGGCTCCTCCCAGTCAAATAGATTTGATTCAAAAAGCAGCCCTGATTTGCCATGTCTGTGGACTGTCAGGGTGAGGGGTCACAGCCCCAGGGAAGGTGCCGTGCAGTGTGGCTACTGACCCCACAGTGGTGGCCAGGAAATGGTGGGACTCCCGGGCTGGGTGGGGACTTCTTCAAGTGTTTTGTAGCAATTACACAGCTGTTCGGGGCAAGCGTGTGGCTCTGTTCTCCCACATGAATGAGGATAACAGACAACCTACTGGCTGGTGACCCAAGGCTGCTGGTGCCCACAGATGAATTTTCTTCCCTTCTTCTGGGTAGTCAAGCTGTCTGGGAGGGGAATGGAGAAATGGGTGTGTAGGGTGTCTCCCTTCCTTTTATCCTGATTCCCAAAAGAAAATTTGGGATTTTAATTTCAAAAGAATGCTCATGTTATTAGATACTATTTAATACAACTAGAGAAAAGAGGATAAGGAATTCAGGGCCCTGGAAGTAGAGAAACTATTCCAATAAAGCCTCATTTTTCTGGGGGTTTGTGCTAATTTTGCCCTGAGATTTTAGTACTGTCTAGGGATAAGCAGTTTTTTTTTCATAATGATAGAATTTTAAAATAAAATAGATTTAACATAACGGTCTCAAAAGCAACTGAAAGCCATACTTGTGTACCACTATGTAGCTTTCCATAAAAAGTCTAATCAGTGTTCTGAACTAGAGAAAAACAATTCTGCATTAACACATGTGTTGTTTCTGATTAAACAGATAATCTTGTAAGTTTACTCATAAATAATGTTACGTTTATGGCTTCATATTTTAAAATTAATTCCTTACAGGAGTTCAGGAAGTAAAGCCCAGGAATCTGGGTTCTTACAGATTATAGATGCGTCCTGGCAGGAGGGTCACGTCTTCCTTCTTCCAGTAGAAATGAAGAAGTAAGCGTACAGTAGTTATTAGTGAACACTTTCTAATGATTGCTAATTTGACAAAACACCAAAGAAAAACACAGTGGAATCTTCTTTTTATTTACTTTTTTGTTGGGGGGTGTGTGTCTTGCTCCGTCACCCATGCTGGAGGTCAGCCTCTTGCCTTGGCTTCTCAGAGTGCTGGGATTATAGGTATGAACCCGTGTGCTCAGGCAGTGGGAAGCTTTTGAGAAAATTCTTTAGGAGTTTGTCATTTTAGTTTTATCTCAATAGTTGTATTCTGTCTTCATTATTTTAAAACAAGTGATAATATAAGATTCTAATTTCAGGGTTCTCAACCTGTTGCTTTGGGGTATCTAATGTAATCTTTAAACACAATTGTTTTGTTTGCTGGTGATAGATATTTATGCTTAGAAACAGAGGGAAAGGGTACTTTCTGATTTCAAAGTGTGATCTGTTATTCTTCAAAAGATAAATACTTAATGAGACAAGCATCTCCAAGAGCTTTAGAAAAGCAAATGTGTATTCCTCTTTTCCTCAAACCACTCCCAAAGTAAGAGAGGAAACAACTGCAGAGATGACAGCCCAGCACACCCCAGTCGAAGAAATTCCATCAGTGTAAGATTTCAAGATATTAGGTCCAAAGGAAATCTTTAATTTTGTAAAATTATTTTTCTCTTACAAATTAGTTTGGAGGACTAAGGGGAACAAATAGCAAATGAGTAAAATACCACACAAACCTAAGATTTGAAAGGCCATATATGAGACGAAAGTGGTTTTTTAAAGAAGGTCACCATGGTGTCTGTTCTTCCTACAGCCTGACCACCGAAACCACCACTCCTGACTCTGAGTGCAGTCTTCAGAAAAGACCGAAACATCCAGGCTGACTTCAGACATGTGCGTGTAAATAAGGCTTCATACTGATGAAAAATTGTTTGATATCCTCGCTTCTAAGCAATATAAAAGATGTCTAAGAACTCTGAGAAAAACATACTTGCGATTCTCAGTCCTTCTTTTTTCTCATATCATAGGGCTATTTTCAATGACAATAACAACTGAGGAATGGGCACACACAGGGCTTGCTTCCTCTCCTCCTCTGTTCAGGCTCCTGCTGCCTGGGTTTGTCCTTTCTGTCTTTCTGTATTTGGCCCCTTTCCTCTCTTCCAAGATCCCTGCAGTGTCTCACCTTCTCCATGGATTATTCTGAAAACATAAAGGTGACCAATTCCTTCCTCGTCCTCAGGTTCCCTCACATTTCTCTCAACACACATCATCATAATGATAATAATGTGGTGCATTTCTAAGAGCCTAATGTGTGAGGGTGACTGAATGTTACCTCACTGGTCCCCCAACAAACCTGGGATGGTAAACTACTGACGTCTCTGCAGATGAAGGAGCAGCACTAGCTGGTCAAGAGGGGGACAAGATTGCTGCCAACCTGGCCCCAAAGCCTCCATTCTATCCCTGAATCTGAGTTTGATTTAGACAGTAAAACCTTTTATAAAATCATTGCAATTATATCTTTATTTTAAAATCAAACACCCAACGGACAGTTAGCATGTCATAACTGGTCTTGTTTGCTGATACAAGAGATTGTAAAGTCCACAGGGTCCCAGATGAGAAAGAGAATCAAATAAGAAGGAAAAGTACTAAAAGAGAAGCCTCGGGTGGCACCTGTGGCTCAAGGAGTAGGGTGCCAACCCCATATACCAGGGGTGGTAGGTTCAAGCCCGGCCCTGGCCAAAACTTTAAAAAAGAAAAAAAAAACAAAAAAGGAAGCCTCAAAATATTTCCACTTTGTGGCCCTGCTGCAGCCAGTGCCCTTGGCCAGCTGCCCAGTCTTCTCTCCAGTCTTCTCCTAGGCCAAAAAACAAAGCAAAACAAAGACCGACGGAGTAACAGGAGATTTATCAAAGAGAATGAAAATTATTTTCAAATTTTTAAAGTTGGGAAAGAGAGAGTGTGAGCTCACTTTGATTATAAAATTGATGTTGCAGCAGACAGTAAAGTACTTTTTCTGGACTCAATCAGACCTAGTTTAATAGGAATAATTTTTAATTGCCTTTAATTGCCACTCTGAAGTCCTAGGGTTCGGCCAAATGGGCTGCAGCTCAGAGGCCTGACGGGGTCAGGTATCCTTCCATAGGCACTAATCTACTTGTAACCACCTGTAAAATCAGTCAGCTGTGCTACCTACACTGTGTCTAAGGTTCTCTCCACCTCCCTTCTAAGTCTGCCAGTTTCTGTCCAAGAAATTCTCATTGTTTGAGACCTAAGAATCTCAGCGTTCCCAAGGAAAGGATTTATACTGGATTTATTGAGGTACCTTCACTAATGTTGAAACTTAAGACATACTCTATGAAAAAGTCTGCTCTGTAACTCTGTCTCTACCCCAGGATGTCTGCCTCCATCACCGGGTGGGCCTCGCGCTCTGTAACTCTGTCTCTACCCCAGGACATCTGCCTCCATCACCGGCTGGGCCTCGTGCCGTGTAACTCTGTCTCTACCCCAGGGTGTCTGCCTCCATCACGGCTGGGCCTCCTCCCTGGGCCTCCTCGCGCCCCCGCTCCTTCTTCCTTTGATGCTGCCGCTGTCCTCTTCCCTCTGCCAGCTGATGCCTGAGCAGCTCCCCTTGTCTTCATGTTTTCCTTGTTCCTCTTTTTCTTATGGGATTTTTTAAAGATTCTGTCTTCATATTCTAGTTGTTTGTGTTTTTCCCTTTTATTTTTGTTATCGATGGTTCCATTGTCTTGGATTTTACTTTTCGTCAAATCTTCTTACTCCTCTTCACCTTTCTTTCTTTCCTGTAATACTTTTTATGTTTTCTTTCCTTCCTTTTTATCTCCTTTCCTCTAAAGGACTCATGATAACTCGAGATTTCTTTTCATTTTTAAGAAAAGAGCACTTTCTTCACCAAAGGTATTCACAGTATCACAGTTCTGCTCTTCCTCACCAAGAACATCCAGTTCAGGAGGAGAGAGGTTCCGAACCAGGCATATCCAGCAGGGAGTCCATCGTTTCTCAAAAAAGTACATGCGGTGCATGATCTTTATGTCAGCCAGGCCACGGTAAGGGCTCATGGCACGCAGTCGATACACAGTGATGGGAAACAGTGGACAACCTGCTCTACAGCCAGGCCTGAGCTATGGAGCACAGTAACTGGCTATCTCCCCAGTCAGGTGACACAACACCCAACTCAACCTGGTGCAAACAGGAAAGGCCAACATAACTGAGAACCCCATAAATAGTGATGCCGCCCAGAATCTACATTCTTTGCAGGCGTCTGCACTGCCTTCTAGGGCATTATTTTGATTCCATCCTGGCTCCCTCCTGAACTCAGCAGACCCTCGTACTATAAGCCTATTGCTGACATGCAACAGAAAATGCATTCCCAGCAACAGTCCTAGGATTTGACTGGCCGGATGACGCACTTCATTCCAAACCAATCCCTCTGGAGAGGGAGGTGGGAAGTAGTCCTTCCCACTGCAGTCCGGCTCTACCCGGGAGCCTGGGGGACAGCTCGGGCACCGTCCATAGCCTCACGGTGCCAGCAAGGAGGGAAGCAGCTTCTTACTGGAAAGCCGCCCAGCAGATTCCACTGCAGGGGCAAAGGCGAACACAGATAAATAAAAAGGAGTAACTGAAATAGTGCATGTTCTTCTTCCAGGGAATTGTTTTGATAATTATATAACTATAAGAATTAATAAAAATTCTGTTTTGTGAGAACGGAGCACCTGCACGTCCCTTTCTAATCAATTCCTCTAGCACCTCACTCTGAGATTACCGACCAACACAGTTGCCCATTATCATCACTGTTCAATAATTTCAACATCATTACTCTTAAATAATGAGGAGAAAAGAACAACAGTAACGAACTATAACAAATGACGATTTAGTAAAATAATAATATTCTCATGGGAACAGAGTGCTTAAAAACCAATTTGTGGATATTTTGAGAGAATATACACTCAGCTTAAGCAAATGTAGAGGAAAAATAACTTTTAAAAGTAAGAGACAAGAAGAGGACCCACTCACACATGAGCGGCTGTTGCTCTCTCCTAGTTTCAGTCTCATTACACATCTTCTAGCTCCTAGCAGATACAGAGCTCACAGGACTGAGGGCCAGGACAGTGACAAGAGAATGCACAGAGAAGCCATGGACACGGTCATGTGGTGACTGTAGTGGTCAAGTCGTTATTGAAAGATAATTAGATCATATGCAGGGCTTCAAGTCCATAGACCTAGAGAAAAAGGCCCATGGATGTTATGTCCAGAATCTAGAGTTTCTGGATGTCCATTTCAGAACTAATTCTTCCCAATAAGTAGAATATGAGTACTTTTATTTTCCCAGTACTAAAGGAAAAAAAGAGCAGAAAAAAAGAAAACTAGAATGTTATCTGCAGCATGAGTCATCGGCCGCTGCAGCTCACAATACCCAGGTCTCTCCCTGCCTCGGCAGCTCTTCAAAAGGAGAAGACTGTCTTTTAATGACACACATAAATCCCTCCACCGCCTGGCCACAAAGCACAATTAATTCTGGCCTTTTATGCTTAATGAAACACCTGCCCACATGCCAACAGTCGCTTTGAGCTTTTTGTGTGTACCTCCAATAGCCCTAGCAACAACAACCCAGGTCTCCCTGAGATGCTCCTAGTCGAACCTGCATGGCTCTGCCATCACTGACTCCACACACATCTCCTAACAAGCCAGTCAGCCAAGGGAAACGCACAGTCGGCCACCTGTACGAACCGCACAAACGGTTTCCTTAACTTCTAAACACGAAATTGTTGTTTTTCAAATTCTTGCCAACAAATACATGCTTTTGTTTTTCAAGTTGTGGCTGTGATAGGAAGGTATTTAAACAAAGTCATCGCTTCAATACCCATACTCAGCCCCACTTCCCTTTATTAGGATAAGTTTTCAGATTTCAATGTATACTTACTTGTTGTATTATAAAGGCTGTGAGTCCACAGAGAATCTCAAAGCATACATTTTCAATGTTCATTTTGAACCGCAACTAACAACATAGGTAAAAACACGTAAATGAAATTTAACTGAAAGATTTACCTTAGAGATTTACTCGTCTTTACAATATTCAATTTTTCTAGCCCTATCTGAAGTCTTGAAACCAAATGCCTCCTTGTAAAGAAGTTAACACAGCTACAAATGCAGGGCTCTTGTTTTCGTGAAGGGCTGTGTACTGGACAGTGGCTAGTAGAGGACAGAGTCCCTCTCACCTGTTTGGGAGTCACCCCAGGCATGCGAATGTCCATTGTGAAGTCTGATGAGTCCACGGGGGTCACTGGTCTGCTGGCACCAAGACAGTCGTTAGAAAATGATCTGGTAGTTTCCTTAAACCTTAAAAGAAGAAGAAAATTTCAATACTCTTGAACATAACGGAATCAAAACTGAACACGAGAAGGGGATAAAAAGGAATTTGGGGATCCTAAGTTAAAGATTATTGATGGAGAGCCAATGAAAACTCTGCAGATGCGAGGACTGTATAATGTTTTGAATCATACACAGGACAGCGTTTTATAGTCCGTGAACAATATATAACCAGTTTGTAAACAACATATAAGCAACACAACCAAGCAGGCTACATTTAAAACTATATTCAATAAAAAGTCATCAAAACATATCATATTTGGTCCTATTTGATGAAGTATTAATGTACTAGAAATTATTGCAGGCATGACAATTTTCTAATGGCAGAAATAGTAACCACAACCCAGTAAAAATCTCTGTTTGACTATGTCGATTGCCCAGTATAACTAATCAGAAACAAAAAATTAGCCATGATCTTGCTAGGAGGCCAAGTGGAATGATGAGGAAATAAAAACCGAGATGTGAATTACGAATGTGCAAGTGTATAAATATTTAACAGGGTGATTACGGCGGTGTACACGCTGTTCGCCCTGAGCTGCGGCAGCCCTGTCTGCTCCCACCACCGTCTATCTTGGGGTTTTATTCCCTGGACTGTTACCTACAAGGCGTCCAGTCTAAGTGGCTGCTTTGCAGTCCCCCCACCCCGAGAGGGAGTGATCCCTACCAGAGGATCACAACTTCTATTGGAGTTTTGAAAGCCATGGCAGCTGGGCTGCAAGACCGTGGGGCTTTCTCTGCAAGGGGGACTTTAGGAGAAGTTTCTGGGCTGGCATTCCGAGTGGTTTCGGCGAAGGGAAGCAGCCGGGCGCGTCGCCCGCGAGCGAGTCTGTCCTCAGCCGCACGCCCAGGACCCCGGCGGCCGACACCCACCTCTTGAAGACGGACAGCGGGCCCCGGAAGCCCAGGCAGCCGGCCGCCAGCGCGAGCAGCAGCGGCGGCAGCAGCAGCGGGCGGCGGGCGCGGCCGGCCATGTCCTCCTCGGCCGCGGGCTGCGGGCTGCGCCGGCCGGGCCGCTACTTCATGGCCCGCGGGGCGGGCGGGGCGGCGGCACCTGCGTCCTCCGCCCTCCGAGCCGGCGCCGCCCGGGGCTAGACGCGCGCGCTGCTTATCGCTCCCGAGTGACAGCGAGCGCCGGGGACATCACACGAACCCGCGTCAGTCATCACTCAGGACCTGCGAAAATAGAAGCAGATAATGGATGACTAACACGTTCCAGCGTCTGTCCTCAGCAAATCCCGCCGAGGTTCCTCATACATCAGCGGTTCCCCCAGCCCGCGCCCGGGGGCACCGGGACAATGCGGGTCTGTGGGTCCCCCGCGCCCAGGATTTCAGGATCCGCACAGCAGAGCCCAGTCTGCGTCCCCGCGCTCCCTCCCCCGCGTCCACCCCGTTTCTTTCCCCACTTCTCCCTCTTTGTCCCTCACCCCAGGGCACCCTCCCGATTTCCTCTTAATGCTCTATCCCGCTCTTCTGCCACCAGAAAAGCACTTAGTATTTTTGCAAAATGTAAACAAACGTATTCATACAAATGACAGGCTAAGGCACAAGGGAAAAAAAGGCTAGGAGAGGTGACGACAAAGCACTTGGTTTCTCCAACAGTCAGACAGAAGACTTGGAGAACAAAGGCGTGTTTATATGCGTGCCTCGAAGAGCCCAGATCTGAGGGAAGATTCCCCTGCCAAGAGCTCCAAGGATCCGCACAGAAGGAATTGCTGAACTTGTCAGAATTATTTTAATATAAACAAAAACTCCACAGCTGATATATAACATGTAAGTGCCTATTTAAAAATCCTGCATCTACTATACAAAATAATACTTGGTGACTTATAAGGTCCAAAAGACTCTCTTTCTTGTATAAAGTGTGGAGATTTACCAAACCATGAGGGAAAATCTCAGCTGATCCCCAAGTGAATTTTATCTCCAAAAGGGTATGATCAAAATCTTTGCTTATTATAAATGAGAGGCCACACAGAACTAGGGCAACATTGCCGTGGCTTATGGGGAGGACCCAACTACACTAAATTTTACAAAAATCATGATTTGACTTTACCATTGCTGTGAACATATTTCGGACTATGTACAAGTCTGCAATTTTAGCCAGATGGCTTTAATTAAAATTGTATCATTCGCAATATAAAAACACTGTACCTCCAAAGGAAAAGACTTCTTAAAGTTTTATTTCAACCAGTAATTATAAACAAGGTTTGGAGAATCTAGAATGAATTCCATGTCTAGATGCATTAACTGTAAGAAACAAAAATCAATACAATCGAACAGCAGTACTCCCTAAAAGTAACGTAGTTACCTCTAAAGTATCCCCTGGAAATCCCAAGATATGCTTAGTGAAGGTAATCTTAAAACCAACCAACAAACCAAAACTAAACAAATAACCCAGAACCAGAACAAACATGCCAACCAAAACACTAACTAACCTTGCATTAAGTGAGATTCCTCATGGTCAGAGCTTTCCAGATAGCAGAAACATACCATACACCAATATAAATAAAACATAATAATATCCAACAAATTCAAGGATGCTTGAGGCTCACCAGCACCCAAGCAGCAGAGTTAATTTACATAAGCAATGGCATTTTAAAAGGATTTATAGTATTTGTTTGAACTTTCTCTTTGGCTTGCTGTTTGAGCTTTTAGCAACAAAATCCTTCAGCAGTGTCCTTCCCTGTGGGAGAGGAAAGAACTCCTTATGGGGAAGGGAAAGGGTTGGCCTGAATGCTATGCTATGGCCTCTGCTAGCAACAAAGTATAATCTTGTCAAATGATAATACTTAACATTCCCTGAAGTTTTATATGTGTGTGTGTGTGTGTGTGTGTGTGTGAGAAGAGGGACTATATTTTAATATTTCCTTCAGAACAGAATTCAAGGACAGTTGTTCTTCCAGTTGGCCAAGAGATTTGGTATTATACAAACACTTGAAAACAAATTTGGTATTAAAATTCTCTAGCAGAAACACACCCTTAAGTACTAGCCTTTGAAAAAAATTCCACTTATCTCTTTGATTTTGTTACCTTTGATGTCCCTTAATCACTCACTTAAAAAATGGAGAATTAAAGTTACCGGTAGAAGCAAAGTTGATATTTGTAGCCAGGAAGAGAACAAAAGGTCTCGGAAATGAAAGCTGATTCTATTTCTTGTTTCTGGCTGCCTTATAAGTTAAAGACAAAATACAAATCATCAGACTAAAAAAAGTCAACTATTTCATTTGTTAGAGTTCCAATGTGGAATATATAATATTCAAATCTAGTCTTCTTATTTAATATTTTAAAACTTCAAGATATGTTACCCTGAGATAATTTCTTCACTCATCCAAAAAAAGTCTGAATTTCACAATCTGTACAAAATACTGTAATACCTATCGGAGTTCTATAAAATGAATAAAACTTAATACAATCTATTGAGGGAATGAGAACTTTCCAAAGGTTCTGTTTAGAATGTGGTCTTCAGGTAAGAGTCCTATAGAAGGGAATCAGGGAATTTTGAGAAGGAAAGAAATTTCAAGAGGGTAAGAAAAAAGCAGTCTTCAGTGGAAGAGGTGGTTATCAAGAGAGATGCTACAGATTGTGAGAGTTCTGACCTTGCGAGGCTGACGATGACCAAGTGTAGGACTGCCCAGGGGCTGGGGCAAAGGAGCCCAGCCAGGGAGCACCATCCGCGTTTGAATAACAAGTAACAGAAGTTCTTCTGCTAGTCTCAAGCTGCAGGCCCAGACTTACTATTTTATTTGTAATATGGAACAAATGTTCTCTTTACATATCCATAAGTTCTTCAGGTAAGAACGATTTATAGCTTAGACCTGTGTGGATATTGATGCCAGGAGGAAAATTACTGGAGAGTAAGTACGGCCTAGTCCAGAGGCCATCAGACTAATTTGGCTCTTACAAATGAGGCAGCCCATTCCCTCCAATTTTCATTTAAAAAGCAAACAAACAAAAAAGCTGACATTCATAACTGGTCAAATATTCAAATACATACATTAGCCATTTTGTCTGTTCTTTCACTGATTCATGTATTCAACAAGGGACTCAGGATAGCACAGTGTCACCTGTCAACTGAAGGGAAACGGCCTGACTCCCGGCCGCACTGCTCACTACCCACATGAAACTGGGCAAATCCTCAGCCTCTCTGGGTCTCAGTTTCTTCATTTGCAAAATGGAAATAATCATACTACCTATCTCATAGGGGTGTTGCCAGGAAAAAAATTAATATCCTTAGGACAGTGCCAGACACATATAAATGTTCACTATTATTATTGTTGCAACAAATATTATACCTATGAGTGCATGGGGCGATCTGAATGCCGGGGTGGTGATAATCAAGATAGATGAAGTTCCTGCTCTTACAGAAATTACTTTCTCCTAGATTAAAAACAAATAAAAGTAACTACCAAATTATAAAACTTATTTTTCTTTTAAGGAGAATTCATGCAGTTTCCCTGAATGATTTATGATTAAACTAATTAAAGGACGTATATCCATTCACAGAACAATTTGACTTCTGGGGATTCTTTTCATGAGCAAAACCTGAACAAGGCACAACCATGTTTAGGAGGGTATTAACTAGTGTCGTTCACAGTAGCCAAAACCCCGATGTTTCTAATAGCAAAGAACGGAAGCCATGTAAATACCCATCAGAAGGAAATTGGTGAAAAAAATAAACTTTTTTATACTCACAAAAGCCAGAATACTATGCATCACCTTAAACAAGGGCAATGTGGGTTTGTTTTTATAGCCAAGGGCATATTCTAAGATTATTATGTTTTTTTACATAACTAGAAACAATTAAATAATCTCAAGGCTATAGAGAAATGTTGCAAGTACAGTGCACATAACCTGTTTTCCAATAATCTTATTTGAGAGTAAGCTACTCAGTGCTTCATCACCTGTGAATACTTGAGTGTGATTTCTTAAAAACAAGTGCAGTCTACTACATAACCTCAATAAAGTCACCAAAACAAAATCAACAAAACACTCTGACACATTACTACTCTTCAATCCTCAGGCTTCAAACTTTGTAAAACGATGTCCTGGCTCGGCACCTGTGGCTCAATCGGCTAAGGCGCCAGCCATGTACACCTAAGGTGGCGGGTTCGAATCCCCAGCCCGGACCCGCCAAACAACAATGATGGCTGCAACCAAAAAATGGCCGGGTGTTGTGGCGGGCGCCTGTGGTCCCAGCTACTTGGGAGGCAGAGGCAGGAGACTCGCTTGAGCCCAGGAGTTGGAGGTTGCT
>CAUYQV010002703.1:0-22159 GCA_963574575.1 Galagoides demidoff | reverse complement strand
ACATAAGTAATCCATTTGTCTTAATACATGTTAATTTACTCACTTTTCCATTTTTCAGGACTAATGTAAAGCCAGGGCTAAGTTAAGATTGTTGACTAAGGCCCCTTGCTGTGGCTCACACCTGTTATCTAGCAGTCTGGGTGGCCGAGGCGAGTGAATCTCCTGAGATCAGGAGTTTGAGATCAGCCTGATCAAGAGGGATACCCTCATCTCTACTAAAAATAGAAAAACTAGCCGGGTATTGTGGCAGTCACCAGTGACCTGTAGTCCCAGGTATTTAGGAGGTTGAGGCCAGAGGATTGTTTGAACCCAAGGGTTAGGGATTGCTGTGAGCTATCACATAAAGCCATGGCACTTTACCCCGGGAAACAGACTGAGATTCTTTTTTTTTTTTTTTTTTGAGACAGAGTCTCACTGTGTTGCCCTCAATATCACAGTTCACAGTAATCTCTAACTCTGGAGTTAAGTGATTCTCTTGCCTCAGCCTCCCAAGTAGCTGGGACTACAGGCACCCTACACAACACATGGCTATTATTTTGTTGCAGTTGTCATACTTGCTTACGTGTATGTGGCTGGTGCCCTAACCACTTAGCTAAGGGCGCTGAGCCAGAGTGAGATTCTTGTCTCAAAAAAAAAAAAAAAAAGAAAGAAAAGAAAAGAAAAAGGAAAAAATTGTTGACTAAAATCCACTTGGCTTACGACTTTACTAGATTACTAGTATAAAGCACCCCCTATATTATAGTGGTTTGGTTTGGTGTATCGTGGTTTGAAATAAAAATACTCCATAAGGAGATAGGGATTCCATCCTCTAATTCTCCCTAGGGCAGTAGTTCTCAACCTATGGATTGAGACTCCTTTTTAACAATGAAAATAGCTTGTGGCATTAGGAAGGTTGAGAACCACTGCCCTAGGTGCTTCTGCTTGCCATTTGCAGGTCTCCACAAAACACTAAATCCATTTGCCAGTCCCAGGGGGTGGGGGTGGGGCTGACATTCTTAGAAGCCCAGCTCAGAGATCATCTTGTCTGCTCCCTTCTCCCTGACACAGACACCTGCCGGGTCCTTGGTGTTCCTGCACTACTTTGTTCATGTCTTTTTAGCACGTGGCACTCAGAGATAGGATTTATTATCCACATGTTTTCCTGCCTGTAACTGGACAGTTGAGTGCCTCAAAGCAGGGAACATGTACCTGAGTCATTCATTCTTTACTTGGCATGGAGTAAGCACTCAACAAATACTTGTTGAATAAGTGTATGGACTAATGAATGAACAAATGGGTATGACTTTTTAGGTATCCTTAAAATATCCTTTTCAGGTAGCATTAAAGGTAAAGAATTTCTATGTTAGCTTTGTTTTTTTTAGAGACAGAGCCTCACTTTGTCGCCCTTGGTAGAGTGTTGTGGTGTCACAGCTCACAGCAACGTCCAGCTCTTGGGCTTAGGCAAGTCTCTTACCTCAGTCTCACAAGTAGCTGGGGCCACAGGCACCTGCCATAATGCCCAGCTATTTTTTGTTGCAGTTTGGCTGGGGCCAGCCCACCACCCTTGGTATATGGGGCTGGCGCCTTACCCACTGAGTCACACGTACCACCTTTTTTTTTTTTTTTTTTTGAGACAGAGTCTCAACTGTTGCCCTGGGTAGAGTACTGTGGTGTCACAGCTCAAAGCAACCTCCAACTCAGACTGGAGCAATCCTTGCCTTACATTTTCTATTTTTAGTAGAGACAGGGATGAGGGGTGTCTCACTTTTGCTCAGGCTGGTCTTGAACTCTTGAGCTCAAGCAATCCACCTGCCTCTGACTCTCAGGGTGCTAGGATTACAGGCGTGAGCTACTGAGCCTGGCCTTTTTTTTTTTTTTTTAAGTATGCAGATCTCTGGAGAATTTTAGGTCAGAAAAGACTACTTAGTTTAATTCTCTTACTCAGGACCCATGAGGTAGTTACACAGTATGTTGCTTTTCTTTGTCCAGCATCCCTTTATCCCTTGTTGGTATGAACTCCTCATACTTGTGGGAATTCCGCATGGTTTGCTGAAGCCAGCGTAGACTTGACTTTCCCCCACCCCTGCCTGTTAATGAGGTGGCATTGGCATTGGCCACGGCCCGGGGAGTCAGAGCACATTCTATCCTGGAGACAATAATTAGTTAAGGGCTGGACACTTGACCTACAGAAGCAAACCAGTTTTCTAGAGTTTGTTATATTGTGGGCCACTAGGAGAATTTAGGCTCAAGGCGGAAACCATCTTTCCTATCTTGTGGAGAAAGCTTATGATGGAATAAAACCTACAAATGGAGAGAAGCAATGATGAAGCGGCTGGGCCTCTAGTCTAGATGCCAGTACACCTGGATCCGGAGGCGCCTCGCTGTCTCCCACTGGCGTGGACTAGTTTAGGTTTGTATTTCAAACACAGTCAAGTTTAATACCTGTCAGGTTTCTCCTCCTTCTTGAACTATCTGAGGTTGATTCCAAGTCTTCGGGTATGTTTAACTATACAGATTGCTACTTGCCTTTGTCCTGCTCTGTCTCCATTCTGGGTTGGTGCACTGTTAGGATACATACTGGTTTTCGTCCGTGGTTCCTGGCTCATGCCTCCCATAGTCTTAGTTATGATGTGTAAGGCCTTAAGAGCAGGCCTCAGAAAATAGAATCTTTCTGGTCTTCTCCAGCTCTCCTTTCACTGCCTAAAACAGAACTCTAATCTTCTGTTGCCTTTCTGACTGTGAGTCATAAAACCCTCAATCCAGAGAGGGTCCCATCCCATGCCCTGGGGGTGGCATGGTTGTCTGTAAAAACCCAAAGGACTTTGTTCAGAGAGCTCCCAGATAGCTGAACATGTGTAGGCTCCTGGATGGTGGCGCCCCAAGAGGGCACGTGGACCCCTTCCCCATACCTTGCCGTACAGATCTCTTTATCTGTGTCCTTTGTAATATCCTTCATAATAAACCAGGAATCATGTTTTCCTCAGTTCTGTGAGCTGTTCCAGCAAATTAATCAAAACCATAGAAGGGTTTGTAGGAGCCCCAACTTGAAGCTGGTCAGTCAGAGTTCTGGAAGCCTGGACTAGCAACTGACATCTATTGGGGGACAGTTTTGGACGCTGAACCCTCCCTCTGTAGGACATAATGCTATCTCTGAGCACACAGTGTCAGAACTGAATTAGAAAGCACGCAGCTGGTGCCACTGCTTTGGTGTGTGGAGAAAATCCCCCACATTTGACCACAGAAGTAAGTCTTCCCCTGTGATGATAATTCTTGTGGTGTGAGAACAGAGGAAAAATGTGGCTTGAGTGCTGTCCCAAATCAGTTGGCTTTCTCTGATCATGGTGCTGATACAGGACAGGTGGCTCCCAAGCCAGCTTGGCGCAGCTTAGGAATAGACTTGCTGTCTTAGCCTTGGTGGTGTTGGTGCAGTGGCAGCTGCTGGAGAGTAGGCAAGGAGGGGGTACCCCCTGCAGAAGGCTCCAGTAGACAGAGGGACCAGACCAGACAACTGCTGGGGAGACACCAGCACCTTAGGTCTCCCTTCCCTTGCACTTATGGGAACAGGGAACCCCCCTACCCATTTCTTAGGCCTGGTAAATTTCATGTAAGTTTCTTAAGCCTGGGAAAGAAAGGGATTGTGGCCATTGGTTGACTGAGTGGGAAAGAAAGGGATTGTAGCCATTCATTCACGGAGTCCGGAGTCCAGCTAAATGTAACTACAGAGGACCCATGCAACCATATATAAACCCTTGGACAAAGAGTCTGGAGAGACAGAGGAGAGAGAGAGTTTTCCCCGGACTTAGTTTTTCTCTGCCGGGAGCTTTGGTGTTTTTTGTATTCTTTTCTGCAAATAAATCCTGTCTTACCACTGATCTGTGGTCTGTGGATTCATTCTTCAAATCACCAAGACCAAGGACATACTGAAGATGAAATTCCAGTATCAGTGCTTGAGTGTATTGGTCTCGGTCATGTCTGTTGTCAGTGCTTTATGCTGAGTTGTCTGTAATCTGGCCATGCCTCAAGTGGCCCATCTAGCCAGGTCAACCTGTAACCATCCCTGTCCCAATCACTCATTCCCATCTGCTGGCTGTCCTTAAGCCCTCTACACACTACTTATGGGCAAAGGGAAAGATGTATTAGTTACGGTTCTCCAAAGAAAAGAGCCAGTAGAATATATAAGGTGTGTGTGTGTGTGGTGTGACACAAAGAGAGAGAGAAGGAATTGGCTCACAGAATTATGGAGTCTGGCAAGTCCTAAATGTGCGGGGTAGGCTTACCAGGTGGGAGGTCCAGGAAAAGCTGACATTGCAGTTCAAGTCAGAAGGCTGTCTGCTGCTAGAACTTTCTCTTGCTTGGGTGGGGGATCAGCCTTTCATTCTATTTGGGCCTTCAACAGATTGGATGAAGCCCCCACAATATGGAAGACAATCTGCTTTACTCCAAATCCAGTAATTCCCTCTGAGAAACACCAAGAATAATATTTGACAACATATCTAGCACTGTGACCCAGTGGAATTGATACATCCTAACAGAAGTTTAGGCTTCTGCACTCTGTCCCTGATGCCTGCTGCTGCCATCCTTTTGAGGCTGCTGAGTCTTCCATGGCTGTAGACAAGGCTGCGTTTAGATTTTGCTCTACTGCACCATGTTGTAGGAAACAGGAGACTTGTCTGGGAGGCACCAATCTCAACTTTGAACACTTAACCCCTACCCTGCACTCAGCCCCGAGGTAGGACAAAGGACAATGAATGTCACAGTGCATCTGGCTTCAAACTCTCTCCCCAACCAGGAGGCTTTTATTGGGGCTTGGGTGGAAGGAGTGGGAAGATGATGGGATATAGGGAACTGGTTTAACAAGGTTGCCTTTCTTTTAAATCTTTTTCTCATGACTGTATCAGAGCTACTGAATGAAATTAACAGCAGAGAACAGGTGGGTATGCTTGTCTTTAGCCCTGGTCTGACAATAGGCCTTGGGAAGACTGACACCCCCAAATTGTGGCAATTGGTAAAAAAGATAAGAATACACTGACACCTGGTTGAAACTTTATTCTCTTGTTTCGCCATGTCAGCTATGCAGATATTTTACTTTTTTTTTCCTTTCCTTTCTTTAACTCAGCTGCAGGGAAACGGTCCCCTCCCTTTTTCAGATTGACCCTAAACACTAAGTCTTTTTTTTTGAGACAGAGCCGCAAGCTGTCGCCCTGGGTAGAGTGCTGTAGCATCACAGCTCACAGCAACCTCCAACTCCTGGGCTCAAGCAATTCTCCTGCCTCTGCTTCCCAAGTAGCTGGGACTACAGGTGCCCGCCACAACACTCTGGGATTTTTTGGTTGCAGCCGTCATTGTTGTTTGGCGGGCCTGGGCTGGATTCGAACCCGCCAGCTCAGGTGTATGTAGCTGGTGCCTTAGCCACTTGAGCCACAGGTGCTGAGCCAAAGATGAACATATTTTAAAATTAGTTTTATTTTTAAACACAAAAATCAAAATCGAATTAGGCAAATTTCTGGATAGTCACCAGATCTTCTGGAACATGATTTATTCCATATACTTTTATAACATGTGGAGACAGTATCAATTTTTCAAAGTATATTAAGTGAAACAACCTGGCTCAGCAGAACTCTATGTATTCATTTTTTCATTCATTCATTCAGCAAACATATTGAAGAGATACCATTTAGCAATTTTTTTGTTTCATTTTGTACTGCAGGCTTAGATACCCCATTTGTTTGCAATATATACTCAGCTGTCTGCCAGCTGTCATTCTCCTTTGCTGGGAGAAAAGTGGGTTACTGCTAGCTCGTATTCTCTCCTCCCCACTCCCTGTCTTGCTACTCCCGTCCTAGTCTGGCCACTTCTACCCAGATCTGGTAGGTATAGTATAGATTTCTGTCCCAGATCCAAATGTCTTATGTAAAAGAGGACAAATATCAATAAATTTCTCTCTATGTAGTGAACTGTGCATTGTAGGAATATGGAAGAGGGAAACAATTGCTTGCAATGTTGAAGTTAGATGGGATAAGGCCTAAAGAACATGTGCCCTGACAAGTCAATGAAGGGACAGCAAAAACCAGGCAGGACATATGAAATCACCACTACCCTATAAAATGCAGTTGTTACCAAACTTACAAAGAATTTGTTAGTTCTCTTCAAATTCTCTAGGGGAAGCTTGGGAGGTGATGAAATTTCAAGAACTCTTTGAATGAAAAGGGCTGGACAAACTTATAAGAGCACACAAGAATAGGGAAAAAAATAGGCCATAATCCAGCTACAGAAATAGGTATGGGAAAAACCCAGAGAATAAGGGAAGTGTACATTTGGTGAAGTACCTAACCAGAACTGCACACAATTGCTTAATTCGAAGGGTAAGAAATTTTTCTATTCTTTTTGATTGCTTTGATTGGAGACACATGATTACCACTAGTAGTAAGAGCTACTATTTAGTCATCACATAGCATATGTCTAACACATTGCATATATTATTTTAATCTTTTTTTTTTTTTGAGACAGAGTCTCACTGTGCTGCCCTTGGTAGAGTGCTGTGGTGTCACAGCTCACAGCAACCTCAAACTCTTATGCTTAAGTGATTCTCTTGCCTCAGCCTCCCAAGTAGCTGAGACTACAGACACCTACCACAATGCCTGGCTATTTTTTGGTTGTAGTTGTCATTGTCATTTGGCAGGCCCGGGCTGGCGCCCTAGCCGCTTTGAGCTACTGGAGCCGAGCCTATTTTATATAAATCTTTACAAACTCCCTGCAAGGTAGCAATAATTCCCACTTTCTCAAGAGGATAGCTTTCTCAAGAGATAACTTCTTTAAAGTGATGTAGCTATCAATAGTGAATCCTCAACTGTTGACTACAACATATTTGTTGTTTCAGATAAGAGGATGTCATGTGAATCTCCTCAAAGAATTTTAAGATTGTGTGACTCTTACCAAGAGAAAGCTTCATGGGGTTGACAACAGTAGAAACCATTGCTGAAATCATGTCCCACACAGTCTCGACACTTCAAAAAAGGGCAGGGAATAGTAAAAATAAATAATTTAAAAAATTTCCACTTTTTTTTTAAAGATTGAGGGAAAGGAGAGAAAGGAATGAAAACCTTAAGGGCAGTGGATTGAGTGTATAATCCATCACAGTGGAAAGCCCCAGTGAGTGAGAGCATACAGATTTACATGCCAATCCTGATTCCACAGCCTTGGACCCAGCCCTCACCTTCTTTAGGCCTCATTCCCTCCTCAGTAATTTTTTGCTTTTGGAGAGGTGAGGGTCTTGCTATGTTGCCCAGGCTGGCCTCCAACTCCTGGGCTCAAGGAATCCTCCTGCCTCAGCCTCCCTATCTGCTGGGATTATGCCACTGTGAATACCAGAAATACGGATTTTTAAGATTTTTTTAAAGTTAGTAAGGTTATCTGAATATTTAAATTAAAATGAGAGCTTTTCAATTCTTTAATTCCCAAGGAGGTTAAGGAAGAAAGTATTCTAGAAAACAGGGCAGGAAATGGAACCACCAATAGAAGGAGAGTATTATCATTCAGAATGCCAGAAATTCACAGAGGATGACTAGGCAGCCCAGGGCTTTTCACTGATTCTCACCATACATGACTTGATTAATAGCTAAAGAACACCCTGGTCTCCATTCCTGCCATTAAGATAACTAACCTTTAATTAGCAATACATTCCTCATAGGTGGTGAGGTGGCCATCCAGTTAAGGTTATAGTTGAGGGCCAGACTCTCCAGTCAATTAGAACCCTGGGTTCAAAGGCAGTCCTGTCGCCTGCAAGGTGGCCTCCAGGGCGTTCACCTATAAAATGGATGCATTTTCCAACAAAGATGATCCAGTGTCCGCACCACTGGGCGGTTGTCAAGATGATGGATAATCCATGAAAAATCCAAGAGCAGGGTACATAGTTAAGTCCTAATAAATGCTAGCCTAAAAATTAAAAAAAGCATTTCAGGGGGATTAACAGACTTATTAGAATTGGCTGCCAAGTGACATCTTTGGGGCCCCTTTTTAAAGCAAAAACTAATTTCAATTTAAGTTTTCACAAATTCATATTTTTATGCATCTGATTTTAATGAAGTATGACCACAGTTTATGCTATTTTACTTACACAGTCCTATCTTACTCATAACATCGGTGAGCCATTTTTGATTTTAAAAACTCTTAAATTGTCAACAAACAGATTGGGACAGCCCATCAGCCTGATTTAAAATCAGAGCTGCTGGTTTTTCTGTGATAAGTTCTCTGTCGGCTTCAAAACACATTCTCTTCATCTCATTGAGGGGAGCGTTTTACCAACACCGTTTTCCGTCCGAGAGAAACACAGACTTGTGCTTGGAACTAGCAAGCGGCGAGCTTTGAACTTCAGACTCCCGTGCCCATTACGTAACTCCACCGGGGCCTGGGCCAGGAGGCCAGATCCCCGAGCCCCCCCGCGGGGCGAGGGCTCAGGTTACAACACCGCGGTCCTCCAGGCCACGGCACGTTTCGCCACTGGCTGTTCGGGACGTTTACTTTTGAATTTCCCTGAACCGCCGGGTGTGGACCGTGGCGCGGACCCGCCCCGGAAACCTCCGGGCTCCTTCCCGCCACTCGCAGGCCGGGCCCCTCTAGGGGGTCCCCACGGGGCGGCAGGAGGGCCCGAAGGGCGCGGCAGCGGGACCGCAGTCCCGGCCGCCCCTCCCAGCTGCCCGGGTTCCGACCCGGCCACGCCCAGCCGCGCGCGCCGCGCAGACGGTTGCCCGAGGGCTCGATTTTAAATTCTCAGACCCGGCCCCCCCAGCAGCAGGAGCGCGCAGTCCGCTCCCCATTGGCCGGTGGCGGTCACGTGGGACGACCGCCATGTTGGGGTGTGCGGCGCGGCAGCCCGCGCCACCTCCGCCCCCCGCGGCTCGACTCCAGCCCGCCCCTCGCTGCCCTCCTCCCCCGAGCCCGCCGCTCGGCGCAGCCTGAGAGGAAACAAAGTGCTGAGGGCAGGAGACTCCGCGGCGGCGGCGGCGGCGCGCACCCTGCTCGGCTTCCCCGTCACCCTCGCCTCGCATCTTCCCGCGCGCGCGTGTGTGTGTGTGTGTGTGTTTTCTTACAAAGGACATTTTACGATCGGTTGATTGATTCGCAATCCTCCTCCTTTGCCCTTTGTGCTGTAACCCCGCTCCCGCCATCCCAGGTGCTTCTCCGCTCCTCCCATTGCCGGCCTCTGCGCGCGAGCGCAGGTCGCCGGTTTGTGCCTTCGGTCCCCGTTTCGTCCCAGGGCTGCCCGCGGCCTCGCCGCCCCACTCCCCGCCGGCCGCCTCCGCCGATCGTCCCGCCGCCCGCCATGGCGACCGCGACCCCCGTGCCGCCGCGGAGCGGCAGCCGCACTGGCGGCCCCTCCACGCCGCTGAGCCCCACGCGGCTGTCGCGGCTGCAGGAGAAGGAGGAGCTGCGCGAGCTCAACGACCGGCTGGCGGTGTACATCGATAAGGTGCGCAGCCTGGAGACGGAGAACAGCGCGCTGCAGCTGCAGGTGACAGAGCGAGAGGAGGTGCGCGGCCGCGAGCTCACCGGCCTCAAGGCGCTCTACGAGACCGAGCTGGCCGACGCGCGACGCGCGCTCGACGACACGGCCCGCGAGCGCGCCAAGCTGCAGATCGAGCTGGGCAAGTTCAAGGCCGAGCACGACCAGCTGCTCCTCAAGTGAGTGGTCGCTGGCGGTCGCGTTAGCGCCCGGCAGGAGGGGCAGGGGCAGAGTACAGGCACCCCGGGGGTCCTGCCCGGGGAAGGGAGAGCGGGAGCCTGGGCGCCCGCGTGCTGGGGAAGGAACAAGGTCTCCGTCTCCGGAAAGGGTAAAGAATCTAGGGTTCATAGCTGGGGGGGGGGGGTCGCGGAGGCGGCTCGAGTTGTGGCAGTGGGGGGCCGTGATGCCCACGTCTAGGTTCTGGACACCCGGCAGCCTACGGGAAGTGCGCGCCTGGGACCCCGGCTCCGGGGATCCAGAAGGGCTCTCGCGTGCGGAGAGGCGGCGCGGTGGCCCCGCAGGCCCCAGGTGCGTGGTGCTGGAGCCCGAGCGCGCGCTCGGGTGCGCGCCCTGGTTTCCGGCCGTCCCGAGACAAAGCGTCTGGCGGATTTGCGGTGCCGGGATGGTCTGCCTGGGAAGACGGTTTGCCCGCCTCAAGAATGAATGAGCTCTGAGCGGGCGGAGGGAGGAAGGGGAGGGACCGGCCCGGAGCGTTGACGTCCCGGAGGTGGTGGGGAGGGTTGTCCCGCTTTGGCGCGCTCAGTTTTGGCCCTGTGACACTTGGCGCTGGTTCTGCGCCTGCCTTGGGCGGGGAGGGAGAGGAGGGGCTTGAAGTGCGCGCCTCCTGCCTGCCCTAGAAGAGATTTTTCAGATGTTTATGTTGCTCTCGGGAAAGGTGTCCTTTTTTGCCAGGACAGGCGCGCGGCCCTGGGTGCTTCTGCGCATGGAATTCTGAAAGCTGGGTTTGTGCACGTCATGACCACCGTTTTTCGAGTCACGAATCACCCCTCGGGCAACTGTCCCCCTACCAGCTTTTACCTCCCCGTAATATAGTCGGTTTTTCGGGTGGAGAGGCTGCTTAGCCTCCACGCCTGTCCTTTTGCTGACAGTAAGCAAATGTTGAGTATTTCATCTAGGGAGAGCTTGTAATTATCATTTCACCTAAGGGGGTGTGAGTTTTCAGTCCGGGGCAACAGGATAAACTCGCACATCTTTGCTGATCTTTCCTAGACTTTCTGATAAGCAGAAATGGTGTAATTGTCATCATAGGCAGCGAGTATTGAAATCATGCTTTGGAGATTTGCTAATGTTTCGATCCTGCATTCCTGGTGTCCATTGTCACTGCAAGTTGAAAGTTTTAGAGGGATCTTATTCTGGCTTTGACTCTGATTTTCCCTGGGTGTTTTTCGTCCTCATCTGTGTGAATGTCTGTGTCCCAGTACCTATGCGATTTTGTGTGTGTGTGTCTGTGTGTGTTTTTCCACTTATCCTTCCTTATCAAATATTTTAAAAACTGTTCATAAAATTACAGTGCATGTGGTAAACATGAAGAAGTATATGCTGGCTTATAGTGAAAAATGAAAAGTCCTTTCCTGGAGACAATCATAATTATCTCTTCTTATTTCCTGGAATATTTAATTCTTAACTCAAATAATACTGAGGTTATGTTTCTGTTGCTTGGATTTACTAACTCTTGGGATCCACTTTGAAATGAGGAAGGGGTCAATCACTCACATTTCATCTTCCTCCGAATTTTTTGCTGCTGGATTTCTTCAAATCTTAGATGCCATTTGCTTGCGAGAGTTGCTATTATTAGCAACATGAGGGCCCATCCTGTTGGACTCATCCTGATTTCAGAGATGTTAAAATGTAACACAGATCAAGTATGTGTATGTACAAGTTACTGTTCTGTGTGTAGAGGATACAAAAATTTAAAAAAAAAAAGGCTGTTCTGTGATGCTGAGTTACATTCCAACGAGTAAATAAATGCTTTGTGTGGTCTGAAGCATTTTGGTACTGGTGCTTTTATTAATTTAATCTTTCTAGGAGTTAGCCTTGAAGGTTTTTCACACAGTAACAAGTCTGCCACCTGGCTGACAGTACTTGTAAGTGTATGGATTGTAAAATGTGTGCTGGTCTTAGCAGGGTTAAAAAGTGAGAGTGTGTGTGTTAAATAGAATCAATGAAATAAAGTATGTGTTATAATTTAAGTAGTAGCAGATGCTTGGGTGAAGGGATAGTGTGATGAAGGAAGGCATGTCTGAGCCGGGCATTGTGACGGGCGCCTGTAGTCCCAGCTACTTGGGAGGCTGAGGCAGGAGAATCACCCAAGCCCAGGAGTTGGAGGTTGCTGTGAGCTGTGATGGCACACCACTCTACCGAGGGGACATAGTAAGACTCTGTCTCTACAAAAATAAAAAAAAAAAAAAAAGGAAGGCATGTCTGAAGAGTTGACATTTGAAAATATTCTGATGTATTAAGTAGTGTTCTGGCATCATCGTTTTCTTAGGTTTTGTGCTACTGTATGTGTATTCCCATTATCGGGACTAGATGGATTCTCTTTTCTAACATACCATCAATTGCTCAAAAAATTTTAGTTTGCTTTGTATTTGGATTGTGACTTTCCATGTATAATTTGTTTCTAACTGGCCTTTTATTTTTCTTGTAAGAAAAATTTAACTTCGGCAAATCGGTCAACTTTTTGAAGGTATCATGTCTATTACATGAAGTTAGTTTCTTCCCTGGAGTTCTCTTTTCTATCTAGACTTTGCCCTGGCATCCTGAAATTTAACTGGTTTAAAGGACTACTTTATCTCAGATCAGATATTTTCTTTTTCCTTCATTTCCTCCTTTATTTTATTGGAGAACATCCTTAAGTAGCTTATTCAGAAAGGGTGGCAGGAGATAAAGGTTGTCTCATACTTGATAACAGTCAGGGTAGGTAGAGAATACTGGTTTAACATATTTTCAGAACCTGGAAAGTGTTTCTGCTCCAGTATTTCCTGGCATCCAGGTTTCTTTTCTTTTTTTTGTAGAGACAGAATCTCAGTTTATTGTCCTTGATGGAGTGCCATGGAGTCACACAGCTCACAGCAGCATCCAACTCCTGGGCTTAGGCTATTTCCTGCCTCAGCCTCCCGAGTAGCTGGGACTACAGGTGCCCGCTATAACACCTGGCTACTTTTTTTTTTGCTGTTGCAGTTTGGCCAGGGCAGGGTTTGAACTCCCCACCCTCAGTATATAGGGCTGGTGTCGCCCGACATCTAGGGTTTTTTTTTTTTTTTTTACAGTCTTACTTTGTCGCCCTCGGTAGAGTGCCGTCACACTGCTCACAGCAACCTCCAGGTCTTAGGTGATTCTCTTGCCTCAGCTTCCCGAGTAGCTGGGACTACAGGGGCCTGCCACAACGCCCGGCTATTTTGTTGTTGTTGCTGTTTTTGTTACAGTTTGGCTGGGGCCAGGTTTGAACCCGCATCCTTCGGTATATGGTGCCGGCGCCCTACTCACTGAGCCACAGGCGCTGCCCAGGCATCTAGGGTTTTTAACATGTCTTAGTAATGCCAGTTATTTTCTTTTGTTGGTGATTTTCTTCCTCCCTGAAAGCTTTTAGTGTTCTCTTTAAACTTCTCTTAGTCTCTACCTGTTCTCTCTGTCTGTCTGTCTGTCTGCTTCACTATGTCGCTCGCCCTCGGTAGGCATTGCAGCTCACAGCAGCCTCCAACCCTGGGGCTTAAGCCATTCTCTTGCCTCAGCCACAACACCTGGCTATTTTTTGGTTGCAGTTGTCATTGTTGTTCAGCAGGCCCAGGCCGGGCTTGAACCCGCCAGCTTCAGTGTGTGTGGCTGGTGCCCTACTCACTGAGCTACAGGCGCCAACCCTACCTGTTATTTTCCTTACTGCTGATTTTTGTCATGTAGAGTTTGTCTACATTTGCAAAGGAAGGATTAGGTAGTGCTTGAGTATTATTGCCTGTTTGTTTTTGAGTGGAATGTGCTATTACCAACTTGTTGGTGAGCTTGTAGTTAAGCTCTGCAGAGGGCCTAGTGCCAAGCTGTTCCATCAGTTAATCCAGGGATCCTCAAACTTTTTAAACAGGTGGCCAGTTCACTATCCTTCAGCCTGTTGGAGGGCTGGACTGCAGCCCAGGGATGAGTCGGCTGCTAAGCAGGACAGGCAGCAGCGGCAAAAACAACCGGTGGGCTGGATAAATGTCCTAGGTGGGCTGTATAAATGTCCTAGGCGGGTGGCATGTGGCCAGCAGGCCATAGTTTGAGGACTCCTGAATCCCTCTACATTAGGTTTGCCTCACTTTCCCCTGGAACCTCCTGTGTGCATGTTTCGTGATACGTACTTTTATCTAAACTTATCTTTTAGAAATGTGTTGAAATATCTGTTAACATTCCCTTTTCTGTTGACTTTGGTGGTGTGGGTTTATTCCATGTTGTATATTTCACTGCCTTTTTATCAGGGTCTGGTGGGGAGGCTAAGGCCCGTGCTTAGTAACCCACTTTTACTAAGTTAGTTATTTTTTAGCAATAATTGGAATATAATTTTGAAGATTAAAAGGAAGAAATGTTTTATTATCTGTTTGGGTTCATTTAGCTTTTGTATTTGTTTTAAAAATAATTTTCTGTATTCAACTTTTTATTTGAGGCCTGAGTGTTTTTAATTAAGTATAATCATCATTTAGGTAGTTCTAGATTAAGAAATCAGTCTTGAGAGAATTATAGATTCTAAAATCACTTAGTTTCTTTTTGGTTCTTTAGTACACTAGATATATTTGAAAGAGAGAAGAATTCATAGAGACAGTTAGTTCTGCTGGAGAGAATTTGGCAACAGCTTCCATGCAGGATCCACAGGAAAAGAGATCTCAGATCTAAGATACAGTTTCTCTGAGTCAATGCAAGCTTATTTATGTTTCACTGGAAGGTTTTTTTTTTTTCCCTTGTTTTTTGCAGTTTTTGGCTGGGGCTGGGTTTAAACCCGCCACCTCTGGCATATGGGGCCCATGCCCTACTCCTTTGAGCCACAGGTACCGCCCTATTGGAAGGTTTTTGGGGGAACAGTTTCCACGAATGGTGGAGTGCCATCAGTTAGCACTGTAAACAAAAAGTAAAGAAAAAATGACTTATATCAGATTTTTACTATTAACTATGGGAAAACAGAAATTAAATATGTTCATCAGTTTGGTTTTGTAGATTTGTATATTTTTTGCCCCTTCAGCAAGATAGATTCACAGTCTTTTATGTAAAACCTGGTAGCCAGATGTGCTTTAGAAGTAAAAGCAATTGCAATTTTAAGAGGGTAATGTGAATCCCATACTGTATGTGATAACCCCTGTTGGGTCTGGAGTAGCCTTCCATCAGGAAGCATTTCTGCAGGGAAAAGTATTTATAGTCAGTGAAGTGGGGGAAGATACACTGACAGCCTCACGTCTACTCAGGTCGGTTTCTGCCACCTAATGAGTTGATAAACATTGTAGGTTTTCGAACTCGGAAACTGCACATAAAAGATTGTGAGTTTATACTTTTATTTATTTACTTATTTTTTGAGACAGAGCCTCAAGCTGTCCTCCTGGGTTGTGTGCTGTGGCATCATAGCTCACAGCAAACTCCAACTCCTGGGCTCAAGCGAGTCTCCTGCCTCTGCCTCCCAAGTAGTTGGTACTACAGGTGTTCGCTACAACGCCTGGCTTTTTTTTTTTTTTTTTTTTGGTTGCAGCCATCATTGTTGTTTGGCGGGCCTGGGCTGGATTTGAACCCGCCAGCAGCTCAGGTGTCTGTGGCTGGTGCCTTAGCCACTTGAGCCACAGCCTCCCAAGCCGGTGGGAGGATTTCTTGAGGCCAGGAGTTTGAGACCAGCCTGTCAGACCCTGTCTCTATTTTTTTTTTTTTTTAGAGACAGAGTCTCACTTTCTTGCTCTTGGTAGAGTGCCCAGGCATCTCACCTCACAGCAACCTCCAGCCCCTGGGCCTAGGCCTGCCTTAGCCTCCCAGGCAGCTGGGACCACAGGCGCCCGCCACAATGCCTGGCCATTTTTTGTTGCAGTTTGGCTGGGACCAGGCTTGAACCCACCACCCTTGGTATGTGGGGCCAGCACCCCACTCACTGAGCCACAGGTGCCACCCCTTATCTCTATTTAAAAAAAAAAATTAGCAAGGTGTGGTGCTGTGTACCTCTACTTCTAACTACTTGGGAGGCTGGGGCAGGATAATCCCTTGAGTCTAGGAGTTGGAGCTTTCAGTGAACCGTGATAATGCCACTACACTCCAGCCTGGGTAACAGAGCAAGACCCTGTTGCAAAAAAATTTAAAAAGAAAACAACTGTAAAATGTAATGTTAAATATTTAATTTTTAGGGGATGAAGGATTGGATTGGAAGGACCAAAATCAGCGTGTTAAAATCTAGGAAGCAGGTCCTAAGTAATTAAACTGTCATGACCCTTTCTTTCCATGCTTCCAAAGGATGTTTGATAGAACAAGGTATCTTTTGTAGCTGTTTATTTTACTCAGAGGTTAAGACTAGGTAATCTCTTGGTGTATCCAGATTTAAGCAAGTAAATACCTAGTGTAAAAGATAGAGGACTTTTAGAATATGTTGAGTTTTTCTTTTTCCTCTCTCAATTGCTGGTTGTTTGTTCTGTCACTTGTCCAGGTGACATCACCTCTGATATACCTGAATTAGGGATCTTTAGACTTTTACATCATCGGTATAGATCTATTTCATGCCCCTATTGTCAGTTGGTACAACTTAAAGTTCCCATTGTCAATTGGTACAACTAACGTTTCCAGTTATTTTTAGGATCTAAGGAAGTTTCCTAATTAGAGTTTTTTGTTTTTTGTTTTTGAGACAGAGTCTCACTATGTTGCCCTGGGTAGAGTGTCGGTACAGCTCACAGGAACCTCAAACTCTTGGGCTTAAGCAATTCTCTTGCCTCAGCCTCCCAAATAGATGGGATTACAGGATCCTGCCACAATGCCTGATTATTTTGTTGCTGTTGTCATTGTTGTTTAGCAGGCCTGGGCTGGGCTCGAACCCTCCAACCCCTGGGTATGTGGCTGGTGCCCTAACCATTAAGCTACGGGAGCTATGGGCACTGAGCCTTCTAATTAGTTTTAGCCCTATTTTTTTTCATTGTACCTTTGTGGTAAGGAGATTATGCTGTGGCTGTCATTTGGAGAATTTTTAAAAATTAAATTTTTGTTACAGAGGAAATGTTCATTATGGAAATGAGAAAACACAGATAAACACCGAGAAGAAAATTAAAATCGCTCTTAGTTCTCTTAGCAATAAAGGCTCTGGAGATTGATATCCATGTTGTTGGTAAAAAATGGGTTTGTGTGGCTCGGCGCCTGTGGCTCAAGTGGCTAAGGTGCCAGCCACATACACCTAAGGTGGTGGGTTCAAATCCAGCCGGGGCCTGCCAAACAACAATGATGGCTGCAACCAAAAAGTGGGGCATTGTGGCGGGTACCTGTGGTCCCAGCTACTTGGGAGGCTGAGACAGGAGATTCGCTTGAGCCCAGGAGTTGGAGGTTGCTGTGAGCTATGATGCTACAGCACTCTACCCAGGGGGACAGCTTGAGGCTCTGTCTCAAAAAAAAAAAAAGGGTTTGTGATAAATATTAATGGGTAACCTTTTCTCATGCAACCCTGTTTTTGAACATCTTTACATGTCATTAAATGTGTGTTACAACATCATTTAGCACATTTTAAAGATCTGTCAAGATAGCCTTTTTGGCCATTTAGTTTACTTTGACCAAGGAAATAGGCTTTGCAGTGACTGACTAACCAATTTGTTAGAGGCTGTAGTAGGCCGTGATTGTCCAGTAGCCTTTTCTCTTGCTGACAATATCAGGTTTTTTCCTTTGGTTAAATTACTGGTTAAATGTCACCTAAATTACTAATTAAATACAGGGTGTCCATAAAGTTCATGTGCAATTTTAACATGATAACCACCAGCAGTGGGTGAGTATCCATTTCCTTGTTGGAAGAATATAATAATTTCTATTAGGTCGTTAAATATGAAATGTCTGATTTAGAATAAAAAGTTTTAATTCATTATATCTCAAACAGGAAGCAAGCAGTACAGTTAATCAAAGTATGCACCCGAACTGTTGACACAGTTGTGCCATCTCAATGGGCTTGTGTGTGCCAGCAGCAAAGAAGCTTGGAGTGCAGACGGTGATGCAAAAGGCATTTCCCACAGCTTGTTGAGAATTGAATACTTTCCCTTGTAAGAAGAGGTCCAAAGCCTGGAAGAGGTAGTCACTTAGTACAAGGTCTGGTGAATATGGTGGATAACAGAAAATGGAATTCCAAGTTCAGCTTTTGTAGTTGGAGCAGCGTTTTCTTGTGGTAGAGTGTTGTCTTGCGAGAGGATTGGCCTGTCTCTATGGACCAGTCTCAGATCCTTAATAGCAAGCAGCATCCTTCCTCATCATGTCATCCAGTTGGTTGCAGTAGATATCTGCTATAATTGGTTGACTAGGTTCCATGAAGTGGATAGTACCAGCGCTGGGCCACCAAACAGACACCATTACTCTTTTTTTGTTTTTGGCTGGGGCTGGGTTTGAACCTGTCACCTCTGGTATATGGGGCTGGTGCCCTACTTCTTTGAGCCACAGGTGCTGCACCATTACCCTTTTATTGATGGATATTTGGTTTTGGGCTGTATTTTGGCTCTTCATGTAACCATTGTGCCAGATGCTTGCATTTATCAGAGAAAATCCATTTCTCATCTCATGCAACAATATGGTGTATAACTGGTTCCCCTTTGTTTCATGACAACAAAGAAAGTCAAGCTTCAAGTTGATGTCTCTTATGAGGCTGGTTAATGCAGATCCCGCCCATCCAGCTTCTACCTTGCTGATTACTTTCAAATGGTCCAGTATTGTCAGAATAGTAACAGTAATGTCCAGCCTTGCTGCTAGTTCTCATGTAGATCGAGATGGATTCTCTTCCACTACATCTTTCAGCTCATCATCATCTGCTTTGGTCTCAGGTCACCTCTGTGGCTCATTTTCAATTTAAAATCACCAGAACAGAACTTCTCAAACCATTGAAGTGTACTGTGCATTCATTAGCCACATCCTTCCACACTTAAATACACTTCCACAATAAAAATAAAGCAGGAATTGTCAAAGTGAAATGTCAGAGATGTCAACTGTTGAATTGAGTCCTTAAGGAAATTGGATAGTTTATACTTAATAACCTAGTTCTACTTCATTATTACTGTTATGCTCATTAGTTGTAAAGGAGTGAAAAGATTCCACTCTGGTTATACATAATTTTAGGTTTCTTCCGATAGTTTTGGTATAGACCTAGGTGATAAATTAGGCTTTCCTTAGGTAATCTACTTACTCGATCCTTTTTAAATTTGCTTTTTTGCCTTCACATCATTTGATTTATGGATGATTACAGAATTATAGCACCTTTCCTGGATCATCTGATCTAACCAGCTAGTTTTGAACAGTAGCGTGGCTCTGCAGGTGTTCTGACTTGTGGAGGGGAGGCAGGCTCTCAGCTCCCTGTCCTCTCTGCTGGAGACCTGAAACCTTACAAAGGGGAGTTGGTTTTCAGATCCCTTTGGGTGCTACTTTTGGAAATGGTACTAGGTGTGTGTTTTTCACACTGATAGTTCATAGCCTCCAGGGAGGTAATTTGGGATTGGTTGGAGGGGTGGCTGTACCGTAATTGAAACAGCTGTTTGAAGGGCTGCGCCTGTGGCTCAAAGGAGTAGGGTACTGGCCCCATATGCATATGGCCCCATACCCAGCCCCAGTCAAAAACTGTAAAACAAACAAAAAAACACAGCTGTTTGAAGGTGAATTACTTAAAGAGACCTTTTATCTTTTGTTCTTTTTTATATACCTCTTTTCTCACCGTACTTCATGCCTTAATAACTTAAAAGAATTTAACCTCTAAATAAATCTTGACTACTGATGACAGAAATGCTCTTTCGTGTTTTTTCCAGTTTTGTGGAACAGGTAACTGTGGTCTTGAGCCACGTGCTGGGAATAGAGAGGAGATACTCAGTCCCCATTGTCAAGTTGCTTGCAGTCTAGTGGGGAAGATCAAGCGGCACTGTAGAATTGTAATGCTGTAAATGTAATAATACACTCAGACATACTAACTGCTGTGACAGAATGTTTAGTAATATGGAGAAACGGATCTTGTGAATTTTTTTTTTCCTTTTTAGAGACAGAGTCTCACTCTGTTGCCCTTGGTTGAGTGCTGTGGCGTTATAGTTCACAGCAACCTCTCGCTCTTGGGCTTAGGTGAGTCTCTTGCCTCAGCCTCCTGACTAGCTGGGACTATAGGCACCCACCACAACACCCGGCTATTTTTTTTGGTTGCAGTTTGGCTGGGGCCGGGTTCGAACCCACCACCCTTGGTATATGGGGCTGGTGCCTGACTCACTGAGTTGCAGGCGCCTCCTGGATCTTGTGAAATTTTGACAGACTTACCAGGGGAATTTGGAGGGTGATGTCTGAGCCATGTATTGGGAGGTAAGTAGGAATCTAGTTCTAAACAGAAAAATGTTAGGAGAGGGAGTTGTGCTGAAATGTCACATAATTCATAATGCTCGAGCCATACAAAGGGGTGGGGAAGATTACACTTTAGGTAAGGAGGAGCATCAAGAATTCCAGGCAGAAGGGTAACGTGGTCAGTCTGGCTATGTTGACTTTAAATCAGCCTTTAAGAATGTCTCCTTTTCACCACCAACATTCTTGAACAAGAGTAGAGGTAATAACACTTAATAAGGAGTAACTGAGGTGTAGGCAGTGAGGGAGGCAAGAAGGTAGATTGTTGAAGTGATACTGACCATAAGAATAAGGAGTCTAGGGTGTCTCTTTCCACGCATGAGGACCAGGAAGATAGTGTTGCTTTTAACCAACGTGGCTGGGTGAAGAACAGATTTGGAGGCCCCTGCTCAGGGTCAGTGGTGAGTGAGTGGTGTGTGTTGAACTTTCAGTTGGAGATGTCAGATGGCAATTGGAGTACTCAGAGACACGGGCAATGCCTACATACGAGGACTGGGTAGAGGAATGAGTGCCCACAGTGGAGATGGTAGGTGAAGGGAGCTGAGTCATAGAACAGGAGATTTTTTTTTAGTTTGCTAGCCCTAAAAAGTAAAAATTACCTTTGGTGCCTTGAAGATGATTATTGACTGTGGAGAGAGCCTTATGTTAGGGGAAGTCAAAGCCACTGGCCAGAAAGAGATTGTGAGTTTAGATACAATAGTTGTTCAAGAATGTTGGCGGTGAAAAGGAGACATTCTTAAAGGTTGGTTTAAAGTCAGTTCTTACTCTGTGTTGATAAAATAAAACATTGGTTAGGGGACCGGACACTTAGTCTTCCAAGATTCTGTACTAAACATGTGGTAATTTCACCTGATTAGCTTAAAACAGTTTAGTAGCTTCTAAGATGCAGACTGAAATCCTTAATATTACCTAACAGTAGGGTGAACATATAATTTGCCACCCAAATCAGGGTACTTTTGTGTCTGAAGAGTGAGCTATTAATAATTATTTAGGGACTCCTGGCATGAACAGAATCTGGACAAATTAGAACAGATTTGCCCCATCAACCTTCCTAGAAGTTCTTTTCTACGTGGGCTGGCCTGTCTTGACTCTGCAGCTTCATCTAGTACCACACTTGAACTTGCTTACTTCCTTCTAAACATGAACTCCTGTCCTTGGGCCTTTACCATCCTTCTAAGATGGGCCGTGGCGTGTAGGATTTCCTTTGTCTGGCCTCTGGTCATTGGGTTAGCCTGTACTCATCCCTCAGGTCTCCACTCAGTGTTCATTTCCTTGGGAACGCCTCTCTGACTTCTCTCAGATTTTTCTAAGATGTGCCTTGGAAAAATCTCTATGACTAACAAACAGTGTGTATGTGTAATTTAAGTTCTGTAAGATTCCTCGTGAAAAAGATGACCTTCAACTATTTTCAGTGCGCCTTTGGTATTTATCTCTGTGTCTAAATGACTGTGGGACATTGCTGACTTTGCAGTGGGGATGATGAGGAATTGAGCTTTCACTTTATTGTCTTCACAACACATATTTTTTCAGTTGACGTATGTTACATTTTAGTGTAGACCAGTTTTTTGGTATTTAAAGTATTAACTCAGTGCAGATGCTTCCGTAATACCAATTAGCTCACATGTGACTGATCAAACAGAGAAATGATAACACATAGATAATTGGAAGCTGCACTGATACATGTACATTTTCCTAGTAAAGTGAAGTCACAGTAGCAAGAGTACAGTAATCAGAGGGAAAGAAAGAAGGCCATCTACTCTGCTTCAATTTTATTTTAAGAACATTAAATGGCTGTGCCCGGGTTCTCTTCCCCCAGGGAGGTGAGTGTCTAGCCTTGCTACTGTAGCTGGTCTTACTCTGGTGACAGACCTCTGTTCCTATCTCTCTTGTCTCAAGTCCTGCAAACTCTGTTTCTACTGTTTTTATGCAGCTGAAAGCATCTCTTGGGGCACCTCTATCCACAACAAATTGCCTGGCCTGTCCAGGTATCTCTTTTTTTTTTTTTTTTGAGACGGAGCCTCAAGCTATCCCCCTGGGTAGAGTGCCATGGCATCACAGCTCATAGCAACTTCCAACTCCTGGGCTCAAGCGAGTCTCCTGCCTCCACCTCCCAAGTAGCTGGGACCACAGGCG
>CAUYQV010002699.1:0-27331 GCA_963574575.1 Galagoides demidoff | reverse complement strand
GATGAGAAATGTGTGTTCATTTTTGTTAGGATGAAATGTTCTGTAGATGTCCATTAAGTCCAAATGCTGAATGGTGAAGTTTAAATCTAAAATTTCTTTGCTAAGCTTCTTGTTGGAGGATCTATCCAGCACTGCCAAAGTAGAATCTATGAATATGGTGGAGCTGGAAGAAATCATGTTCCTCATGTCTGTTAGAGTGTGTCTTATAAATTGAGGTGCATTTTGGTTGAGTGCACAAATATTGATGATTGAAATCTCATCATATTGAGTATTACCCTTAACAAATATAAAGTGTCCATCGTTATCCTTGCTTACTTTTGTTGGTTTAAAGCCTATTGTATCTGAGAATAGAATTGCAACACCTGCTTTTTTCTGCTTTCCATTTGCCTTGAATATAGATGACCATCCCTTCACCGTGAGTCTATATTTGACTTTTAAGATAAGATGGGATTCTTGTATGCAGCAGATATCTGGCCTGAGTTTTTGTATCCAGTCAGCCAACCTGTGCCCTCTTTAGAGGGCAATTTAAGCCATTTACAATGATTGAGAATATTGATAAGCCTGGTATAATTTGGGGTATTGAGTTTTTCGAAAGTCCAGTGGACATCTTGAATCCTTTCACCATTGTCGAAGTTGAAATTTGATCAAAATTTTCTGTGTGAGTTTACTTATGTGGTGGTGGATTGCGCTGATCATTATGGAGGATAGGTCTGAAAATATCCTGGAGGGCTGGTTTAGTTACGGCAAATTTTTTCAAAGTGTGAATATCATTAAAGTATTTAATTTCTCCATCATAAATGAAACTCAGTTTATCTGGATACAGGATCCTAGGTTGAAAGTAATTTTGTTTTAGGAGATTAAAAGTTGATAACCACCCTCTTCTAGCCTGAAAGGTTTTAGCAGAGAGATCTGCAGTCATTCTAATATTCTTCCCCTTGTAGGTTATAGTTTTCTTATGTCTAGCTGCTTTCAGAACTTTCTCTTTCATATTAACTTTAGTGAAGTTAATTATGATGTGTCTGGGGGATGTCTTGTTCGGGTTGAGTCATGCTGGGGTTCTGAAACTTGTCTGCTATCTCAATTTCACAATCTCTTGGCATGTCTGGAAAGTTCTCTTTCATAATTTCATGAAGAAGAGCCTCTGTGTTTTATGAAGCAACTTCGTCATCTTCAGGGATTCCTATAAAATGAATATTAGTTTTCTTCAAATTATCCCAGAGCTCTCTGAGAGAATGATCCATTTTTGCTCTCCATTTCTCTTCATCCTTGAGTGTTTGGGCATGTTCAAAAGCTTTGTCTTCAGTGTCAAGAGATCCTTTCTTCTGCCTGCTCCATTCTGTTACCAAGGGATTCTACTGTATTTTTCAGATCTTTGAGGGCTGCAACCTCTTGCCTCAGTGTGTGAAAATCTTTGGTCATTTTATCTTTGAAATCATTGAATTCTTGAGACAGCTTTTGAATAATTTGAAATTCTAATTCCCTCCTTTTCTCCATTCTGTTAATCTTATTTGCTATCCAGATTCCGAACTCAATTTCTGTCATCTCAGACATCTGTTTATGGATGGGATCTTCAATTGCATCTGCCCTATCCTTCCTTGGGGAAGTTGATCTACTCTAGTTATTCAGGTTACCAGAGTTTTTCCGCTGATTCTGCCCCATGCTGAATTTGCACCATTTGGAGACCGTTCCAAAACCATTCAGCCAGTGGCTGCTTCTGGAGAAGATGTTGGCTTACTCTGGATGCCTGGAGCGATAGGGTGTGTCTGTCCAGAAAAGCCTCTGAGGTATGAGCCTTATTGTTCTAGCTGTTGTGGCTCCTGCTCTTCACCTTGGGGTACCACTGCTCCAGTGTGGTTCCCTCTCAAGTGACTGTCCTCTCACAGTTTTTGGGCAGCCAGGCCTGGGGTACTGGGACCGCACGGGTCAATCAGTCCTCGGGGCACCCTGCTTGTGTGCCCTGAGTGGCGCTGGTGCGCCAGCAGCCAAGCAGGGAACACGCAGCTCAAGCAGTTCTCCAGCTGCAGGGCCGGGACAGGGCGCTTGGTCCCACAGGGTTGGGGGGATGGTGCTCTTGGACCTCCTCTCACTGTTTCTGCAAGGAAGCAGGGAATGTTGGACTGGGAATTCAAAATGGCAACAAAACGTTAGTTTGATTTTTCTGCCTGGCAAGAGGGTGTTCAGAGTCTCAGCAGGGTCCCTCTAGGGAAGTAGACCCCCACTTTCTGTAGCTCTCAAATGTGGGGTAAAACATTAAGTCCTCAGTTCACCATTCACCTGTAGGAAACTCACAGGAGCAGACGAAGAGAAAAACACAACTTTCTTGGGGGAGGGGATGGACACCTTTCCTTTGGAATGTATTATGTACCTGTAGATTGCTTTCTAGGAGTCGCAACTTGCCTCAGCAGAGGTGTCCTGCAGATATCACTCTTCTCTCTTAGCTGGGCTCCTAACTTTGTTCAACTTTGTTGGGTATTTTCTGGACTTTATCCTTCCCTCTGGATGGAAGTTTCTGTTGGAGGCTGGTACCTGTTGGTCATCTTGCCCTTCCCCCCAAAATTTTGAGTTTTTATGTGCTATGTGACAGGATTTTTCCTAATCAGTTTATCATAGTTAATCCTCATGAACAGCCAGATAAAGTAGGCAGAATTCACTACAGAGAAGTTAAGTGTGTAAATAAAGGGCAAAGCCAAGATTCATATCCATCTGGTCTGTGGTCAGACTTTGTATCCTTGACTACTGTAGAGAATATCACCTTTTAGATTTTCCAGATAAAGTACAACTAGCAATATTTTTGCTTCAGGACAAAGTAAATGAAAAGTTTTTATCCATTGCTAGTATATAATATAAAATGCCAGTGCTAATATTATTTTAATAATATGCTAAAACTGTAAGAGTTTTCTTCTCATTGCTTTCTAGTGTCTCTGGTCATTTTTTGAGCTTTACTTTCTATAAAATGAGGAGGCTAACTATTCTCATTGTAATCTGGATATTCTCTGTAAAGACTGTACTTTTTGTGTATAAATGTAATTTGGAGAGTGCCATTGATATTTTAAAAACACAGTCTTACATCTGTTCAGTGTGAAAGAGTTCAGAAATACTTTGCTCAAAATAGGAAGAACTCGTATTAGGAAAATTACTGTGGAGCATCACTTTTCTCATTAGTAAACCTGACAGGGCTCCTCAAACTTTTTAAACAGGGGGCCAGTTCACTGTCCCTCAGACCGTTGGAGGGCCAGACTGCGGGCCCCGGGACAAGTCAGCTGCTAAGCAGGACAGGCAGTGGTGACAAAAACACCCAGGAGGCCGGATAAATGTCCTGGGCAGGCCGCACATGGCCTCTGGGTCGTAGTTTGAGGACGCCTGGTAAACCAGTTCCTAGTTTTCTTTCTCTGTAGTTTCTGGATCTATTAATCTTTTTCTTTTTCATAAGTATTTGTCTGCTTTCTCATTTCACTTATTTCCTAAATAATATAGAATAAATGGCTTATCCTATTTTGGTTTGTCATATCACTGAATTTTCCTATTGTTTTTTTCTCTTTTCCCAACTATATACTTGGCAGGCTTTTAAATTCAATTTTGCACTTCTATATCCCTACTCCTTCTCCTTTTACAAAAACTAGGCCCACCTATACAGCTTATGAGTATCTTGCTCTCTTTATTCCTGGGATTCATGCCTCTTGCCAGGAACATAGAGAATTAGAAGGGGTGCACAAGAGCTAAGTCTTCTGGAGCACTGTCATGCACTGTCATTTTATCATGCATATGAGTTACACACAGATTTTGTTAGGCAGATTCTGATTCAGAAGTTCAGGGGTGGATCAAAATTCTGTAGTTCTTACAAGTTCTCAGGTGATGCTGATGTTTAAGGTCCATACTTTCATTAGTACTACTACAGCAGATATAAGTCAAGAGGAAGTAGAAAAAAATACTACTGCTTTGAAGGAGATGCATTTTTAAATGATCATGTTTGTAAAATGAAAATTCAAAGGAAAGGAAAAAGGATAGTTTAAGAAGAGATAGAGAGGAGATAGACATCTTGAATGGATACTTTCTTAGTTCCTAATACTGCTAGAATTCTTTGACAACTTTTTAAAAATTGTGTTAAAGATATATAACATAAAAGTAATAATTTTAATCATTTTGAAAATGTATACTTCAATGACATTAAGTATGTTCATATCTTTCATAAGTTCTTTTTTATTCATATCTCTCATAAGTTTCTTTCTTTTTTAAGAAACTTAAAAATTTTATTTCATTAATGAAATTTTTTTTTGAGACAAGATCTCAGATGCCCAGGCCAGAGTGGAATAGTGTGATCATCACTCACTGCAGCTTCCAACTTTTGGACTCAAATGATCTTTCCACCTCAGTCACCCAAATGACTAGAACTACAACCTGTGCCACCATGGCCAGCTATTTTTTTTATGTTTTTAGAGACAGGGTCTTGCTCTGTTGCTCAGGCTAGTCTGAAACGCCAGACTTCACACTGTTCTCTCACCTTGGCTGCCCAAAGTGCTGGGATTACAGTTGTGAACCACCACAACTGGCCTCTGAGACTTTTAATTTTTAGAGCAATTGTAGGTTCACAGCAAAATTGAGCTGAAAGTAGAATTCTCATATATGCCCTGACCACACATGTACAACCTTGTCTGCTATCAACATTCTGTACCACAGTGGTACATTTGTTATATTTGATGAACCCACATCAGCACATCATCATCCCTAAAAGCCCATAGTTTACACAAGGGTTCACTCTTGGTGTTACTTATTTGATAGCTTTTGAAAAATGGATAATAGCATGTATCTACCTTTGCAGTGTCTTACAGCACAGTTTCCCTGCTCTAAAAATCATCTGTGCTCTGCCTGCTCATCCCTTTCTCCTTTCTAACCCATGAGAACCCCTGGTCTTTTTACTGTTTTTATTTATAGTTTTGCATTTTCTATATTGTCATATAGTTGGAATCATAGGGTACTGTTTGTAGTCTTTTTAACTTGACTTCTTTCACTTAGTAATATGCATTTAAGTTTCTTCCATGTCTTTTCATGGCTCAATAGCTCATTTTTTTTTTAGCTCTGAGTCAGGCATCCTCAAACTATGGCCTGCTGGCCACATGAGGCCCACCGAGGACATTTATCCCGCCCACTGGGTGTTTTTGCCGCTGCTGCCTGTCCTGCTTAGCAGCTGACTTGTCCCAGGGCCCACAGTCCAGCCCTCCCAATGGTCTGAGGGACAGTGAACTGGCCCCATGTTTAAAAAGTTTGAGGACCCCTGCTCTGAGTGGTAACTCATTGTCTTGATGGACTACATTTTATTTATCCATTTACTCAAGGATGTCTTGGTTGCTTCTGAGTTTTGACAGTTAAGAGTAAAGTTGTTAAAACATCCGTACATAGATATTTGTGTGGGCATAAGTTTTCACCTTGCTGGTTAAATACCTAAGAGCATGATTGCTGAATTGTATGGTTAAGAGTTTAGGGGCGGTGCCTGTGGCTCAGTGAGTAGGGTGCTGGCTCCATATACCCAGGGTGGCAGGTTTGAACCTGGCTGCGGCCAAACTCCAACAAAAAATAGCCAGGTGTTGTGTCAGGCACCTCTAGTCCCAGCTGCTCAGGAGGCTGAGGCAAGGACAATTGCCTGAGCCCAAGAGCTGGAGGTTGCTGTGAGTTGTGATGCCATGGCACTCTACTGATAAGGTGAGATTCTGTCTCTAAAAAAAATGTTTGTGTTTAGTTTCATAAGAAACTGCCCAACTGTCTCCCAACTGCAATGAATGAGTTCCTATTCCTTAGCATCCTCTTTGGTATTAGTGTTTTAGATTTTGGCCATTCTAATAGGAGTACAGTGTTATCTCATTGTTTTAATTTGCAATTCCCTAATGACATATGCTTGTTTGCCTTCTGTATATCTCTTTTTGTGAGATATCTGTTGATATCTTTTTCCCATTTTTAAAATCATGTTCATTTTCTTACTGTTGAGTTTTAAGAATTCTTTGATAAGTTTTTTATTGGATAGTCTTTTGAAACATTTTCTCTCAGTCTGTCACTTGTTTTCACATTTTTTTTTAATGTTGTCTTTACAGGGCAAAAATTTTTAATCTTTTTTTAACATTTTTTTTTTGGTTTTTGAAGTTTTTGTAAATTTTCTCTTTTTATTTATTTATTTGTGTATTTATTTATTTATTTTGAGACAGAGTCTCACTTTGTCACCCTGGGTAGAGTGCTGTGGCATCATACCTTACTGCAACCTCCAAATCTTGAGCTCAAAGTGATTCTCTTGCCTCAGCAACCCCAGTAGCTGGGACTACAGGTGCCCACTACAATGCATGGCTTAGAAGTTTTTAATCTTAATGAAGTCTACCTTATTGTTTTTTCATGGATTTGTGCCTTTGGTGTTTTATCTAAAAAGTCATCTGCAAACCCAAGGTCATCCTGACTTTCTCCTATGTTATTTTCTAAGAGTTTTATAGTTCTGCATTTGACATTTAGAATTATAATCAATTTTGAGTTAATTTTTGTGGCAGGTATAATAAGGTGTGTGTCTAGTTTCAGTTTTTTACATGTGGGTGTCCAGTTGTTCCACTACTGTTTGTTGAAAGACTTTATTTTCTCCATTGTATTCCATTTTTTCCTTTGTCAAAGATCAGTTGACTGTATTTTTATTTTTTAGTTTTTAAGGATAGAGTGATAGTTTAATAGAAGATAGGAAAGCTTCCAACACAGTGGAAAGGGTCCTGAATGGTTTGCCCAGCTGACTGAATTTGTATGTGTCTATTTCTCCGTTCTCTATTCTGTTCCATTGATATATTTTTCTGTTCTTTCTATAATACCACACTTGACTGTCTTGATGACCATAACTTCATAGGAAGTCTTGACACTGGATAGTGTCAGTCCTCTGACTTTGTTCTTCTAAAATATTGTGTTGGCTTCTAAAATAAAATATTATTTTTTATTTTTGCAGTTTTTGGCCGGGGGCTGTGTTTGAACCTGCCACCTCCAGCATATGGGGCCAGCTCCCTACTCATTTGAGCCACAGGCACTGCCCATGTTAGCTATTCCTGGTCTTTTGTCTCTCTGTATAAACTTTTATTTACTAATTTTGATACAGGATCTCTATAGAGTGGCATTGGTATCATTCTAGCTCACTGCAACATCAAGGCCCTGGGTTCAAGCAATCCTCTTGCTTCAGCCTTCCAAGTAGGTGGGACTGTAGGCACTACCACAACACTTGGCTTATTAAAAAATTTTTTTTGTAGAGACAATGTCTCACTATGTTGCTTGGGCTGGTATTAAACTCGTGGCCTCAAATAATCCCCCCACTACAGCCTTCTTTGGCTGCCTTCTGAGATTATAAATGTGAGCACCTGGCCCATATAAACTTTAGAATTAGTTTGTTAGTATTCACAAAATAACTTGCTGGAATTTTTATTGGAATTGTGTTGAAACAGTTTCATAGATCAGGAAACTAAGAAGACAAGACTGGGAAGAGGTTTACTAATGAGTTTGACATTTTTCATGAACATGGAATATTTCTCCATTTATTTGGATCATCTTTGATTTCTTTCATCAGAGTTATGTAGCTTTCCTCATTTAGACCTTATATATTTTATTAGATTTATGCCAAAGTATTTCATTTTGGGAAGTAGAGTATAAATGGTATCGTTTTTAGTTTCAAATTGCACTTATTCACTGTTAGTACTGTGTTTCCCTAAAAATAAGACACTGTCTTATATTTATTTTTTCTCAAGAAGACCACTAGGGCTTATTTTCAGGGGATGTCTTATTTTTATTAAGTATAATACAACAATCTTCATTTATTCAAATACAGTTAAGTTATCTTTTTCTGGAACCTGACAGGGGGAGCCGACCTTGTTGGTGGGGCTGGTGCTGATAATATTTTAACTCCTTTCCCCTAGCCATTCGCACGTGCGCAGTAGGATGCCTGCAACCACAGTTACCACAAGCACACCCGTGCAAGTGCAAGGCTCAGAGAAAGGAGCTGTGGCAGATAAAAGGCATTCCAGTCTTCCTTACCGTTCCATGCTGAAATGCATGGCATAGCTTATAATAAAACCCATCACTAGGTCTTATTATTGGGTAGGTTTTATTTTCAGGGAATCATGGTATGTAGGAAAGCAAATGGCTTTTGTATATTAATCTTGTATCCTGCAACATGGCTATAATTGCTTATTAGCCTAGGAGTTTTTTGTTGATTCTTTCAGATTTTCTATATGCACAATCATTTTTTCTGTGACATAAAACAAAGGAGCTTTATACCTTCCTTCCAAATCTATATACCTTTTATTTCCTTCTCTTATTTTATTAAGTATGACTTATAGTATGGTATGGTAAAAGGGGACATCCTTGCTTTGTTCCTGATGTTAGCAGGAAAGTTTCTAATTTCTCACCATTAAGTATGATGTTAGCTATAGGTTTTTATGTAGATTTATTTATTAAGGAGAGGATGTTACCTTTCATTCTTAGTTTGCTGTAAGTTTTGTGATGAATGGGCATTGGCTTTTGTCAGATACTTTTCCTTTACCTCTTGATAAGATCATAGAGATCTTAGTTTGTTGATATGGTGGATTATGTGATTTTCTATTGTAGAACCACCCTTGCATATCTGGAATGAATCTCACCTGGTCCTGATGTATAATTCTTTTTATACATTGTTAGAATTGATTTGCTCATATTTTGTTGAGGATTTTTGCATCTATGTTCATGAAAGATATTGGTCTGTAGTTTTCCTGTCATGCTTTGTTTGGTTTTGGTATTAGAGAAATACTAGCCATACAGAATGAGTATGAAGTTGGAGAAATACTAGCCATACAGAATAAATTAATGAAATTATGAGTTATTCCTTCTGCTTCTATCTTTTGTTTTATGACTCTTGAAGCAAGAAACATGCTGTTTGCATGACAAACCTTAGTTTATATCTTGCTTATGTTGAGAACACTGAAAAGCAAAGAAATTAAATTGTGACTAAGTCAGAGTAGATTCTCATAAGATTCTACAAAAAATAAGGAGAAGCAGAAGTTGTCTCTTTATGTGTTCTAATAGCTGTTCCCTTGAACAGAAATTATTTTATAAATAATATTTGATTTGTTCATAATTCTTTAAAAATATGTTAAATATATTTTCTTAAGATGTAATGACTGAAGTACCCAATAAGCACTTCAGATAGGTCAGTAATACAAGTAGGATTCTGAATTTCACTACTCTTTCAAAATTGCTTACTAGTTAACTTAGATTTATTAAGCTCAGTTGGTGATAACAAGTCCCTCTTGTGTTTTGTTTTAGATTTATTTTCTTTATTGTGTGGGTAATATATATTAACTGAAGATTTCCTTTATGTATTAAGTTCTTGCTAAAATCATGGTCTTTTGTAGAGGTTGGGTTAAGGCTGGGCCATGGTTTTTCCTGTCACATAGCCTATTCACAGAGGACAGAGGAATTAACATTGTTTGTCATAGTTAAGTCAGAAATCTGAGTTGCAGAAATTATTGTAATAATGCATTGAAAAAGGAATAATTTTTCCCTAGGTTTTTACTGAATGGTGAGGAGTAAGTGAATTCCTATTTAGTTTTTTAAAAAAGTTATAGAAAGCAGTAATATCTTGTCAGTTTTCTTCAGGAAAAACAACACAATAACAATGCAATACTGTAGATAAATAAGGGCTCACATATCTTGAGCATATAAGAATATCTGAACAAATAAAGTTTAGTATAGTAAGCTAAGGTATCCTTGAGTGAAGAATGGTCCTTTGTTATTTAAGAAGCTTATATGAATATGATTAGCTTATTCAGGGGACTGAGATGAGAAAAGAAAGATACCCAAATTCATATAATGGTTGATCAGGCTTTAATGTTTAAGGAAAATATAATACACTATTTAGTTGTAATAAATAAAATGATTTATAAATAATATAAATTAAAGGTACTTAAAATATTTGTTGAGTTAAGCATTTAGAATAATTCTGTTTCTCTTAATTCACAAGTTGGAGGAAGACATCTTGAAAGGATTCTTTGATTCTAGAGCTTTTAATTTTAAAGCTAATGGTTTTTCAGTTAGATTTTACTTTCATAGTAGTAACAAATGATTATTCAAATTAAAAAATATTTCAAACTTCTCATTAGATAAGCATTGAGTTTTTTCTCTAGATGAATTCAAATTCATAATTGGTAGAATATGATTAATGAGGATTTTAATGTGTTGATCCTCTTAATTTTCTGTTATTCAGTAATTAAAAGTAGTTGATTAAGCTTGAGTTACTCCATAGGCCTTATTTTTCATTGTTTTAATTATTTAAAGAAAAAAAGCTTAGATGTTAGATGTAGTAATAACAAATGTTAGATGTTATTTTTGTTCCCATTTTTAATCAGTAGTGGAGAAATCAGCAGTTAAAATAGCTATTGATGATAGATGTTGGAATAAACTTGGAATTGAAGCTATGGCAGAAACATCCTTAAAATCTTCAAGATAAAATTAAGAAGTAAAATATCTTAAAAGCAACTCCTGATAGCAGGTATCAGTTTAAAACCACTTCTAATCTCTACTTCAAAAGTTATATACCAATAAAAGTGGAATGGTCTAGAAAAGATCTTCTACTTTTAAGAATTAAGTATATGGGGACAGGATTAGAAAATGTTGATTTTATAAATTTAAAACAAACTTCTCAGTTTTTCCATTTCAGTTAAAGGTAGCACTAGTCTCCTAGACTCAAAACCTTCCTTCTTCCATCTAATGGTTTAAAAGAAAAAAGAAAAAAAACTAATGATTTTTCTTTTTTTCCTAACTGCCAGTAATCTAAATGCAGATACTCATCAGTTCTTCAGTGATAAAATGCATTGCTCCTAAAAGGGTCCCATATCCAGCTTTTCCATTATTTTAGTCTGTCCTGCAATTATTTTTCCTTGGCTTATAGTTTTTTTTAGACATCTGATTTTGAATCAGCTATGCTTGCACTACCAAATCACGGTTGGAACAGTTTATGTAATTAATATACTTAATGTTTAATTTCTAATATAATTTTCTGTTATATGATAGAAGTGTCTATAGAATATTTAGATAGAATAGATAGAATATTTTATATCTATATTTTGTATCTATTTTGTATTTTTTATAGATAGAATATTTTGTTTTTAAATTAGACTTAGTATTCTTATTAGATAAAACTTTCAAGGCGTTATTTTTGAATTGAAAAGTTTTTTTTCATACTAACTAGAAATTGGAAAATTGCCAAAGCCAGGTTCTTTTAGGGCCATATTGAAATAGATGCTTAAATGCTCCAAAGTGCCAAATGGAAGATTTCCTTCATACGTACTTAAAGCAAATTTATTTTAACACACAAAATTATTTAAAACGTTGTATAAAATGACCCTAAGCCTATGTGTATAAGGCATATATGAAACATAAATGAATTTTGTGTTTAAACTTGTGTTTCATCCCCAAGATATCTCATTATGTATTTGCAACTAAAGTCCAAAAATACGTGTGAAGTCAAAAATACTTCTTTCTAGTCCCAGGCATTTCAGATAAGGGATACTCAACCTGTTGTCTTATGAATAATGCTACTTACTTGGTTTGCTGGCTGTGGCCCAGTGTTAGGCTCTAACAGGTAACATCTGGTATCAGTTGAAGTTGTTATTTGAAGACTCCTATCAAGTGCCAAAAGATGGAATTAAAGATGTGGAAAGAATCTTGTGTGTCATTCCACTTCAGTGATAGCATTCCTTCTCTCAGAATCTGACAGCATCCCATGTTTATCCTCTATTATCAGTGGTTCTCAACTTTAATACGCATCTTTGGCAAAGTGTGACAAGATAGTGTCGATCTTGGTTTAGAATTCTACTCTCTCTAACTCAACAGATGTCTTTTTTTTTCCTCAGATGCAGAAATGATTCTTGCTACTAACCTGTACATTATTTTTGAACTATTATACTTTTGCTCTTTATCTGTGCTTTCTTTTACCAAATTTACCTTTCTCAGTTTTTAAAGTAGTCTGTAATTTTCTGTTCAAATTTAATCAATTCTGAACGGTCAAAATTCAAAATGGTATTAATTGCTATGGGTAGTAAGTGGCATAGAGAATAGAACTCTGAATTCAGAGGAAAGGGTAACTCACCATGAACTAGGTATATTGAGAAGGTTTTCATGGTAAAGGAAGGATTTGTTCAAGACATTGAAGGATAAATTGGATTGAGCTAGATGTGGGGGAAAGTAGACATCCTAGATAGAATGGCAGCTGGTTCTAATTTTCACTGCCAACTCTAACATGAGTTATATAATTTTTTAAAAATTCCTGTACTGATAATGTAAAGCATTAATTCAGGTAAGTCATCTGGGTGAATTATTCACTTGTTTTATCTTAAGGTTAGTGAAGCTTATGTGTTTCTCTACTCAATACTCAAAACTTCCATTTTATATTACATAAAATTGCAAATAAGAAGACACCTTAAGAATAATGTAGTCCAACCACTCATCTAGTAAAAGCATCCCTTCTAGAGGCAAACCATTTTCTTATTGGGTATTTCTGATATAAAAAGTTTTTATTGGGGTGGTACCTGTAGCTCAAAGGAGTAGGGCGCTGGCCCCATATGCCAGAGGTGGCAGGTTCAAACCCAGCCCCGGACAAAAAAAAGTTTTTATTTATGTTCAAATTAATTTTTCCTCATTATTTTAACCTATTGGGCCTGTATTTGCTTTGAGAGAACTCTTGTCCCTTAACCTCATTCTAAGCCAGGAAACATGATGGGAAAATAGTTTAACCAAATGTATACCTTTCTAGCTTTTGTTCAAGTCTCACTGACAGAGTCTCAGTTTGTCGCCCTTGCTAGAGTGCCATGGCATGATAGCTCACAGCAACCTCAAACTCTTGGGCTCAAGTGATTTTCATGTCTCAGCCTCCTGAGCAGCTGGGACTAAAGGCACCTGCCACAACGCCCAGCTCTTTTTGAGAGATGGAGTCTTGCACTTGCTCTGTGTGATCTCGAACCTTTGAGCTCAGGCAATCCACCCATCTCGGCCTCCCCAAGTGCTAGGATTACAGGCGTGAGAGTGCCACCACACCCAACCTTTCAGTTCAACTTTAGAGCAGATAAAAAGCATGTTGAGGCGTTCATTCTGATGGTGTATTGATGTATTGAATCCCAAAAGAAAGCTTAAGAATGATTTAATTAATAAGAGCCCAAACATTTAAGCAGAGCTATTAAATCAATCTAAGTCAATTTTCACTATAAAAAATCAGGAATTAGACAGAATTGGGAATATGTAAAGAATCTGATTGGTTCAGGGGATCAGAGCAGCAGACTGCATCAGAATTTTGTTTCCTCACACTGTCCACTGTGATAGTATCTTTCTGAGAAATATCTGTTTCATCAATAGTAGGCATCCTATTTGTAATTTCAGCATATTATATCCTTTTATCCTTTATTTGCATAAGCGTATTTTTACCAGAATTTTTTTACATATGCCTAACTTTCAACAAATTTACATAAAATTCAGGCTTAGTACCTCATTAGTCTTTGCATTAAAATTTTCATCCAAATTCTCTGATTTTTTTCTTTAGCACAGTAAAGTTCAGTTAGAAGCCATTACTGAAAAAATATTTAAAATCTTCAAATTAGAAGAAAAGAATCTCTTTTAATATTTCTAAATTTGTGGAATGTTTTGTTGTTCTGTTTATAGTAAATTATTCATCAGCTGACCATATTCAGGAATATGATCTGGATGATTTTATTAATAATATAAAATATTTATTATACTAGCGGATAACTTGTGAAATCTGAGGAAAAACATACTTTCATCTTTATTGCTTTTGTATGAAAATTCAATCAAGTGAAATTTTGCAGACTTTATATATTTCTCATGAGATGCTTTCTTATAATGTGTAACTACTATACTGGCTCAAACCATGACTATCATCATGGTATCAATAGTCACCATGACTATTATCTTTTCTCTTTTTTTTCCTAATTTATTTTTTCTAAAGAAAATCAAGAAATTAATTGCTTCATTCTCTTCCACTTCAATATTAAAAGCTATTTTTAAGTTCTGTGTTTCTATATGATTTTATTAAGTACTTTAGAACGTTGAATGTTCTTTAGAAGTGTTCATTCCCATCATTATAATCTGTGTGATATTGATATAAAGTGTACAGATATCAAAATAGAAACATTGAAAACTGTCTCGGAAAAGAAGTAGACTTAAAAAAGACTTAAGTCTTGGCATGTCAGTCCACCTTCTTTGCCATCATTCAAATAGTCTGTAGAAACTCATTTCCTCTAATGTTTTTCTAGATATAGAAAAGGATAATTTACAGCTTCTCCTGAAATTTACTGTTGGCACTCAAAGGAATCCCTCTCATTTTTCACTCCAAAGGTACCCTTAACTCTTTTCATCTCCACTTAAAACAAACCTAGGTATATATTTTCATATTTAAATATGTACAGACCATAGTTAATCAGATTTTTTTGTAATATTCTGTTAACTCTAATGGAGTATTTGTAAATCAGGCTTGTAGCATAAATTTTAAATTATCACCAAAAGAAACTCAAGTTTTCCCAGGGATAGCTTTACAAGGATAGAAGAACGCAAATTAAAATTATAATGAAATACCACTCGATACTCATAGATTGGCTAAAATTACAAAGATTGACTACACCAAGTTTTGGTGAGGATATGGAACAACTAGAACTCTGTTGACGGGAATGTAAAATACTAAAAGTGCTTTGGAAAAATGGTTTAGTGGTTTTAAAAAAAGTTAAATATACAACCCAACCACTTCACTCTTAAGTATTTACCCCAAAACATATCCACACAGAGACTTGTATAAAATGTTCATAGTAAGCTTATTTGTAATAATAAACTGAAAATGACCCAAATGTTCATGAATTATGGTACATTCATACAAAGAGGTACTACTATTTAATAAAAATGAACTATTGATATGTACAATAATATAGCTGAATCTCAAAATTATTAGGCTGAACAACAAAAAACAAAAAAGAGTTACTACTTTATGAGTCAAATGATATAGATTTCAACAAGCAAACTTATCTATGATCATAGAGAGCAGGCCAGTTGTGCTTAGGAACATGAGAGGGGGAAGGGATTACAAAGGGATAAAGAAACTTTGGAGGATGATTGTAATGATTTCACAGTATTTAAACTATGTTAAAACTTTTAAAACTAAGCAAATTTTTCATACTTACATGCAGGATATTAGTTTTATATTACCAACAAATTAGCACAAATTTAGGAGGTTAAAATAGCCCTCATAGCCCTCTTAATGATCTCACAGTGCTATAGATCAGAGGTCTGAGTGTGCTTGTCTGGATTCTCTGCATAGGGACTCACAAGTCTGAAAAATCATGGCTACATTCCTTTTTGTAGGCTGTGCGGGGAAATCAGTTTACAAGCTCATTAAAATTCCTTGCAGTTGCAGGACTGAGGTTCGTAATTTTCTTTCTTGGTATCAGCCAAAGGTTGCTTATAGCTCTTAGAGTTGCTTCCAGGTCCCTTCCAAGTGCCCCTCCATCTTCAAGCCAGCATTGGCATGCCAAATTTCCCTCATGCTACTAATCTTTGACTTTCTCCTCTGCTGTGAAATAGAGAAAACTCTGCCTTCAGGAGGCTTATGTGATCAGGTTAAGCCTGCCCAGATAATCTCCCTTTATTAAGGTCAGCTGATTATTGACCATGATTATTATACATCTTTAAAATCTCTTACAATCATAGGAATAGCACTCAGGGCTGAATACCATGTGGTTATCTTAGAATTCTTCCTGCCAGATGCTGTTTGCTTTTTGTTTTTGTTTTTGAGACAGAGTCTCACTATTCTGCCCTCAGTAGAGTGTTATGGCATTATAGCTCACAGCAACCTCAAACTCTTGGGCTTAAGTGATTCTCTTTCCTCAGCCTCCTAAGTAGCTGGAACTGTAGGTGCCTACCACAACGCCTGGTTATTTTGTTATTGTTGTTGTTGTTGTTGTAGTAGTTGTCATTGTTGTTTAGGCCCAGGCAGTGTTCAAACCTGCCATTTCGCTGGTTCCCTAACCACTGAGCTACAGGTGCTGAGCCCCATGTGCTGTATAGTGCTTCAGTTATACCTCAATAAAGTTTATATATGTATATGTATAAAAAATGTATATATTTTTTAAAAACAGGGCAAAATGATGATATATCCATACAGACTACCAGGGGGAGGTGGCTCAGGCTTGTAATCTTAGCACTTTGGGATGTCAAGCCCAGCAGGTCACTTGAGCTCAGGAGTTTAAGACCGACCAACCTGAGCAAGAGTGAGACCCCGTCTCTACTAAAAAAAAAAAAAAAAAAAAAAAATAGAAAAACTAGTCAGGTGTTGTGGTAGATGCTTATAATCCTAGCTACTTGGGAGACTGAGACCAAAGGACCACTGGAACCTAGGAGTTTGTGGTTGCTTTGAGCTATGATGATACCATGGCACTCGACCTAGGGTGATAGGGTGATACTGTGTCTCAAAAATAATGTGTGTGTGTGTGTATACCTACACACATATGCAGAGGGATGATGGTTGTGAGACTCAAGTAAGAGTTAGGTTATTATTCTCACTGATATGTTTCAGCATAATATTTCCATCTCCAAATCTAAGACAATAACATACTTACTGCCTTTTCTATATGTGTATTTTCTTTTATCTGTGATCAGAAGAAACAGTAGAAAGGTAAAGATGTAGCTAAAAAACAAACATGATGGAAAAGAGATGATTTTGTAAGTTTCTCAAGTTCTTGACTCAAAATTGTGATAAATACTGTGATTTAATGTATATCTATAAATAAAATTTAATATTTTAAAGATTTTATTACTTTATTTAAACTTATAGGATAGATGAATTATTTAGGTCTACATTTTGTTGATCCTGGCAGCGGTGTTCAACCCATAGCATGTTGACTGCACATGGATTATGTGAGAACATTTTTGTTTATTTGTGGTGTTGGATATCACAAAAATTATGAGGGGGGGGAGCCTCATCAGCTTTTGTTAGTGTTTGTATATTTATTGTGTGGCCTAAGACAATTCTTCTTCTTCCAGTATGGCCCAGAGATGCCAAAAGGTTGGATATCCTTTCTTAGACCAATCTTAGAATCTTGAGTTTATAGAATTCTTGCATTATAGTATATAGGAAGTACTGTTTGTATAGCATGTAAAAGATTTTGTCTGCTTATTGTTTATTTTTCCAGGACATATTAAATCAAGAATAATACATACAATATTTTATTATAATATGGTTCAAAGTCCAAAGATTTTAGAAATTAAAATTTTTAATAGACTAAGTGAAACCTTAGAATACAATGTGGTTGGTTTTGCTTGGATCATAATATTATTAGTGTGTAATATCTAGTGTTAGCAAGGATGTCAAACAGTTGAAACTCTCCTAAGTTGCTGGTAGGGATAAATTGGCTCAAGTGCTTTGAAAACTATTTGACACTATTTTCTAAAGCAGTACATATACCTTATGACCCAGTAGTTTATTTTCTCCAGTCATTCCACATTTCATCTATAATACACAGTAAAATTTCTTTAAGTGTTTGTTTATCTTATATTCCTTTTTTTAAGAAGACTTATTTATTCACTGAATATCAAAGTTTAAAATCTTCAATTTGCATGTTTTTGTTTAATTCTTACCTCTGTGTTCTTTTCAAGCAAATTTTCTTATTTTTCCTGTGTTATTCTTAAAATATCCTCTGTCCCTGGCATTTTATGCATTATGGACATCAGTGCTATCTAGTAAAACTTACTGCAGTGATAGTAGTGTTCTGTAATTATTCTGTTTCATGTTGCAACCACAAACCACATGTGGCTATTGAGTATTGAAACATGGCTAGTGTGACTGAGAAACTGATTTTTTTAAATGTTTACTTAATATTAACTATATATGGCTAACCGTTAATGTATTAAATAGTACAGGTTCTATATAAATGTTATTTTCTTTAATCTCTTTAGCTTGTTTGATGTTATTCTGTCTGCATACCTAATCATTTTTCTTAACCTACATTAGACTTTAGCCATATGTTAATTTTATTGTTTTTAAATTTTTAGCTTATAATCTTTGGTTTCTAATTATTTTGTAAGTTTATGGGATGTAAAGCTGTTTTATTTCCTATCCCTTCCACTATCTATATTTTTAGCATAATATGTAATCTACAAACATTTACTTAAGAAGATAATCATCTGAGAATTAGGAAACATTTGAAACTTTAAAATACCATTGAAAATATTTTAGTGTATTGTGAAATTTTCCAAGCATACAAAATGGATTTAAAAATGGTAATAGATTAAGAGTTCAGCAAACAATAGATTCAAAATATGAAACTTAAAATATGCACTTAGTTCTGCTATTAATTTTGTGTACTTAGAGAAATTTCTTAACTTTTCAGGTAAGTTTGCTCATCTACAAAAGTGAGATATGAATTAGTTTTTTGACATATCTTTAGGCTAAGATTCTTTAAAAAACAGACTTTTCTGAACTGAAAATTGTTAACAGTGAGGATTAATGTTGGCACTGCTTTATTTTGTATTTTAAAAACATCCAGAAAAGTACATGTTGAAATGCCCATGATTGAAATGACGAACCAATCCTCTGGGTAGTGAAATGCCAAAATGACAAATTATGTAAAACTCTCATAAGACCATGAGTGGGCAGGAAAATAGCAGATGCGCTCCTTTGTAGCAAAGAATGAATAAAACTAAGCAATAATAAAAACATATTTTTTTTATTTCAATAGATATGGGGGTACAAGTAGAGTTTTGTTATGTGGATATATTGCATAGTAGTGAATTCTGGGCATTTAATGTACCCATTACTCAAATAGTATACATTGTAAACAACAGGTAACTTTTTATCTCTCGATCCCCTTCCAATCCTACCACTTTTGAGTCTCTATTATCTGTTATTCCACTCTGCATGACCATAGGTATCCATAGTTTAGCTCCCACTTCCAAGCGAGAACATACATAAAACAATATTTAAATGATTATATATTCTAAGTAATTAGCAAATCCATGAATAAGATTCAGGAGAATAAGATTTCAATGAAGAAAACACTGAATTGGAAGTCAGAATTGAGATTACTGTCCCTACAGTGCCAATAATTAGCTATATATATGTAGTAAAGTTTGAAAGGATATTCACTTCTGCATGCCGTAGTATGCACCTTCAAACCATAGCATAAACCCAAGAGAGTGCCCGTATGCTTTCAAAATACCTAGAAATAATTTTGTTATAGCTCATATAAGTCAACTGGCAGAAGTATAATATAAGCTTTCTTTGTTTATTTTCTGTACTCACAAATTCATACTCGTTTGAACAACTCACTCGATCCATTTTTCCAAACTTCCCAAGTCCTTCCACAGTGCTCCAGAGCACTTCTACCTCTGTAACCTGCAGACTTCTCTATATACAGTTATTTTCAACGTCTTCTCCAAACTTAAAGCTCTCATCTCCTTGCCTTAACTAAAAACTGGGCTAAAATTAGTTTTATTCGCTCTTATGTGGGAGTACTATCTATAGCCATACATGCTGCATATATTAAGTTTGAAAAAGATCTTTGTTCCCTGATGCTACTTCCAGACATTTTTTCTTACTTTAAAATGAGTCAGAGAGTACTACCAGTTCTTTTGCCTAACATTCAGGGTTGGTGAGAAATTATGATAGTTGTACTCAATTGTGCACTCACTATGTGCCAGGGACTTTTCTGAAACTGGTAACATGCTGTACACGTTTTAATCATTTTAACTTTGACATCAAACCCTTGAGGTAGCCATTGTTGTTACCGTCATTTTAAAGATTGAGGCACATGGAAGTTAACTTGCCCAGGGTCTTATAAGCAGTAAATAATGCAGCAAGAAAGTAGTAAAATACCTTCATGTGTGGTGAGAGTGAAAATTTTATCTTCTTAAGGAAGGTAATTTAGAAATAACAATTTCAAAAGTCTTGAGTTTTTCATCTTCTAAGAAAATAACCATAAACTTGGATAAAGATTTATACGTATAATGATTCCTTTTAAAATAAAAATATTAAAACAAAAACATTAAAAGTGTTGTTTACAAAAAAAAGGTGTTGTTTACAGTACTGTAAATATGGAAGTCACCAAAATGTCTAGTTTTAGGGGAATGTTAAAGTATGATATATCTTACAGACTATTGTGAGCAAAAAAAAGTGTTTTTCCTGGTGTTTGTGAAGTATGGAAATGAAAACTTTATTTATTTATTTATTTTGCAGTTTTTGGCCAGGGCCAGGTTAGAACCCACCACCTCCAGTATATCGGGCCAGCACCCTACTCCTTTGAGCCACAGGCACCTCCCGAAATAAAAACTTTAAAAACATTTTTGGAAGCAGATATTTTCAAAAATATTAAGACATATACCAACAGTTTGATGTCAGCAGTTCTTCTGCTAGAAATTTATTTAATGGATGTAATTTTTTCCAAATAAAATATTTATTGATTTTCTTTTTTTACATTTCAGGCTATTACAGGGGTGCACACATTTTGGTTATGTAATTTGCTTTTGTATATTTTAAGCCAAAATTATAAGTGTGCCATTCATCTAATAAGTGTGCATTGCACCAATTAGGTGTGAATTTATCCAACCCCTCCTCTCCTCGCAGCTCCCATTGAATTTTACTTCTTGAGGATACTTCACTTAACAGTGGTTCTCCACCTTCCTAATGCCACAATGTATTTTCGATGTATTTTCATTGTTACAAAGGGGTCATGACATTGAGAACCTCTGACTTAGAAGAACTTAGAAGAAATGATCTACAGTTCTATGCAGATTGTTACAAAAGATAGTAGATCACCATTTTTTTTTTTGTATGGCTGACTAGTATTTCTGGTATACATACACGTCATTTTATTAATAACCTTGTGTATTGATGGGTGCTTGGGTTCCCACATCTTTGCAGTTGTGAATTGTGCTGCTATAAGCATTCAAGTGCAAGTGGCTTTTTTTATAAAATGTATTTATTTTTTCCTGTGGGTAAATACCCAGCAATGGATTGCTGGATCAAATAGTAGGTCCACTTTTGGTACTTTGAGGTATCTCCCTATTACTCTCCACAGTCCCTGCAGTCCCACCAACAATGTGCAAGTGTTCCTTTCTGCACCCACGCCAGCACTTGTCTTGGATGTTGTTACACAACTGAATGTCATGAGATTGGAAGGAGTCAACAAAGATTTCATTATTTTTTACTTGGGTACTGTTCAATAGAGCTATTAACTAATACATAGGTTGCTACAAAAGTTTTGCGATAGACTATATTATGATCCATTCTTTCTCTTCCAAGAAACACAGTTGACGACATCCTTTCTGATTCACCCATGCAAGTTTCAGCTTGTTTGGCTTCTTGGTGCCATTGGGAGGGCTTTGTTTTTGTCTGCATGCATTTTATGCTGCTTGATTTTTTTGAGTGAGCCAGGTTTTCAGTGGGGGAAAAAAGATGACTTTAGGTCTTAATTGATTTTGAAGTTGATTTATAGGGAAATTGAGTAAGAGATAACCAGCAAATATTTAAAAATGTGTATCTAGAGATAAGAGGAAAGTGAGATAAAAACTGAGGGGTGGGGATATGTACATTTTTTCATAACTTGGCATAAATCATTTGCAGGAGTCTGTAAGTAGGCTTGTTTTCACCTATGATGCATACTGATGTCCTTTGAGATTTTTAAAAAATATGTACTCATCTATTTTGGTTGGTGAAAAGAATAGTTTTTTTCCTTCTCTTCAGTGAAATTTTTGTTCAGTCCCTGAATAGTTAGCTGTTAGAATGTTTTTATGAAGTGCACATTATATAAATTCAGCTTGACATGGGGGGAACAATACACTGTGATCAAAGGAAACGAAAAATAGGTTCTAGCCCTGCTACTTGATTAACTCATTCCACCTCTTTGAGTGGTGTCTTTTAGCTTGGCCTCAAATGGTTCTCAACCTGGGCATATTTTTGGATATTTGTAAGTTTACTATGAGCATTTTAACTCTTTTGTTTTAATTTTGATTTTTTTTTTTTTTGAGACAGACTCTCACTTGTTGCCCCTGGTAGAGTGCTGTATTGTCACAGCTCACAGCAACCTCAAACTCTTGAGCTTAAGTGATCCTCTTGCCTCAGCTTCCCAAGTAGCTGGGACTAAAGTCACTCGCCACAACACCCAGCTATTTTTAGAGACAAGGTCTTGCTCTGGCTCAGGCTGGTCTCAAACTCTTGAGCTCAGATAGTCTACCTGCCTCGGCCTCCCAGAGTGGTAGAATTACAGATGTGAGCCACTGCACCTAGCATTTAATTTTGATTTTAAAAGGGCTTAATAAAAGCATATTCTGACTCTTTTAGAAGTCCACTTGTCAAATAATTTTAGTTATCTCTGTTTATATTTATGTATTAATATCCCTATTTATGATTATATGATTATTTTTAGTATAGCTTTGGTGCCAACTAGTACAAATTGAATTATTTCAGTCTAATGATGATATTACAGAGGCACACTTGCTATATGAATTGTTATATTGGCACATAGTTAAGCCTAAATAGTGTCAACTGGGTAATGCATGAATAAAATTTCACATATAGCAGGGTGTCAAATCTTCAGCCCAGGCCATATGCAGATTACTTGAGAACTGGTTTGCTTATCTGTGGTGTCAGATATTGCAAAAACTATGCATGGATATTAATTTTTTTGCTTTTTTTTTTTTTTTGCTCATCAGCATTCATGAGTGCTTGGGTATTTGATAGATGCCCCAAGACAACTCTTATTCTTCCAGTGTGCAGCAGAAAAGAAATAAGGTTGGACGCTTCTAACTATAGGTGGTTGATTTTCTTCTTTAGGGTGGTGTGAAAGAGATGCACATCTATTAGAAGGTGGTACCATAACTTCTACTATGCGGCGCAGTGGCAGCAAGCTACAGATCCCAAACAGCCATGTCATCATGAGGGTAAACAATGGATACTTCATAGTGTCAGATGGTTTTGCCCAGCTGTAGGCTAACATAAGTGTTCTGAACACATGTGAGGGAGGCTAGGTTAAGCTATGATGTTTGATAGGTATGTTAAATTCATTTTTAACTTATATAGTCTTTTCATCTTATAGTGGGTTTGCTGGAAAATAGGCCCATTGTAAGTTGAGAAGCATCTGTACTTAAACAGAGAAGAGACTATTAAACATATACACAGGGTAGGTATGAATAAAGGTAAAACAGATTTTTTTTTTTTTGGCTGGGGCTGGGTTTGAACCCTCCACCTCTGGCACCCTACCCTTTTGAGCCACAGGCGCTGCCCACAAATTTTTGAAGTAGTCAGTACATGTTTCCTACGGCAAGCAATGACTGAGTTAAAGCAAAAGATTTGCTTGTATTATCTTAATGCTGTTACGTTGAATTTTGTTGGTTTTATATTTTTGCATTTAATTTTTAATTTGTTTTGGTTTTCTAGTTACATAAGAATTATGAATATAAGAGTTTTACATCTGATTTATATTTGTATACTGTTTAGTTACATTATCATAAAAATAAGGGGGTCTACATATGTTTTTTTCCTTCAAAAAGTATTAATACATTATTCAATTTTTGATAGATGTGTAAACATTGAAATTTTCTCTATACTGAGTGTCACCGGACTGTTAGCCTTAAGATGTTCAAGGAAGGCCTTTAAATTTTGAATAGTAAATTATAGCAAAAGAGAAAGAAAAAGGAAACCTGTCCCATTATGGATGTATAATTCTGCAGAATAGCCTAAGTGTTGCCATTATCATGGTCACCATTTATTCTGTTTCCTTATACATGTGAAGAGAAAGGTACAGTTTATCATTAGAAAAATTAACAAATTGTTAGTGATGCCAATGCCATGTTGTGCCTTATAGAAAGAAGGACGATGACTAGACATTTCATATGGGTTCATATGGCATTGGAAGGTGAAATGCTAGGAATATTATTATACACACCTTGGCTCTTTAGTCTAGAAGTTGGGCAGAGTCAAGTTACAAGTTATAGAGAATAGGAGTGATGTGGAGGAACAAAACAGTTTAGTGGATCTAAGATTTCTCCTTCGACACTGAATAAGTAAAGGAAAATAATACAGGAAAATAATGAAATATAAGGGAAAAATTAAAGAGAAAAAAGAAACAAAGCCACTAAATGTTATCTTGTATTCTCAATTAATTTTGACTTTAAAAACTCATCATTTTCCTACTAGCCCCTGTCCCAAACACCATAAAATTACTTTCCCCATGATTCCAGTTACCTGGATGTACATATTATTAGAGTTGGTCATAAATCTTTTCCTAATCCTATAGACTTTGTGGATAGGGAACAGCATATTGATATAATTGATCTGCTTCAGAAATAATTTTTAGGTTTTGGCTATGTTATTTTATTAATTTTTAAGAGTCAGAGTCTCACTTTGTTGCTCAGGCTGGAGGTGCAGTGGCACAATCACTGCTCACTTGCTCATGGGGTCCTCCTCCTAAGTTGCTGGCATGTATCACCATGCCTGGAACATCTTACATAAGTTTTACAGGCCATTTTTGAGTTCTGAAAAATGAGAATTTAGATAATTTATTTCTCTGATTTTTATACCCATAAATCACTATGAAATCTTAGTTTATTTTTATTGTTCTATATACTGCTTTATACTTTTATACATATGTATGTGTCTCATTTGGGATCAACAGAAGGCATTCTTAAAGTAATTTAGAGAACATATCATTAATATTAGCAGTAGCCACCAAAATAAAGTTTAATTTTAGAATTCTTTCAAACATTTTGGTGTGGATAGATTGCAGAAGTTTTTCCCCTTGTTTTCCTAAAAGAGAATTTTCAATATACTGATCTCATAATATCTTAAATAGTATTGCAGCTAATTTTATTTTTAATTTTAAAATACATACTGGGATTTAAAAGTATCCATGAAAAGATTTTTTTAAAAAATTAAAACAGATTATTGAGATGTTAGCTAAATTTATTTTATCTTGAAAATTACATAAAGGTCTGTCTCTCTTTAGGGGATGTACTCTTTCTATACTCTAACAATCTCTTGCTTTTTGCTTCAGTAATTGACAGGTTAATTGCTAAGAAAGCATGAAGAACTATGAAAATTGTGATTTTTTTTTACTTTATTAGGAAACTAAATTACCTTTAGAAGCACATGTTATATATAATAGTTGGGAAATTTGGGGTAGTATCTTTAACTATGACCTATGGGAACAGGTTAACTATTTCAAGAATTATGTTAAATAGTACAATATAATCTAGCTTTCTTGGTAAGTAAAAGGGTTTCCCTTCAGTAAGGGAGTTAGGCTTTGATGGAGTAAAGGATGTTAAAATATATGTAATTGGTTCATTCTATGCAATTTGTAATTACTTTCAAAGAGAAAATATATCACTGGAAATATTAAAAATGAGATTAATTTGATTTTAAATATTTTCAAATTACACCTTTTGTTTATTTATAATTAATTATTTTTTATTAAATCATAACTTTGTACATTGATGCATTTATGGGGTTCAGGGTGCTGCTTCAATATACAATGTGAAATGTTTTACATTGAACCAAGTAACAACATCCATCACAATTATACTCATTTCTTAACAGGTTTGATATGTACCATTGCATCATGCACATTAGGTGAGGTCTCCCCATATACTCTCCCTTCTCCCATATCCCCTCTCCCCACTCCTCTTTCTCCTCTTTCCTTCTATTTTATGGGCTACAGTTATGTTTTGCCATTCATATGATTGTGTAGGTGGTTATATATTGATTTCATAGTATTGAATACATTGGATACTTTTTTTTCCCCATTCTTGGGATACTTTACTAAGAAGAATATGTTCTAGCTCCACCCAGGTAGCATAAAAGATATGATATCTTCATCATTTTTATGGCTGCATAGTATTCCATGGTCAAATTACACCTTTTAGCATCTAGTATTTTCTTAGTTTTTTGGGTTTATTTTCTCTTTTCTAATCTGACAAAGGATCCTCCATTAAACATAGTGTTAGGACCTCTTTGTAACAGGAATCAGGGTCTTCTCAGGATTTGGGAGATAAAGTTATTAGGCATTATTTTACTTTCTGACTTTCTGACACTAAGGTTTTGATAGTTCAATTAAATGTCTGTTAGAATCACCACGAAGTAAGACAGAGAAATAGTAAATCTCATATTGAAACTAAAAGGAAAAGATGGGGAAAGGTTTTCTCTATAAAATGCTTTTACATGATACCTAAAGACACTATTTTAATTACAATGAAGGCTATTTTTGTTTTGAGATTAGGATAATACTTTGCTACTGCTTTGTATGCTGTGCCGTATAACATTCCTTTCTTCCAAAAAGAAAGTGCTTTTTTTTTTTTTTGAGACAATCTCATTGTGTCATCCTCAGTAGAGTGCTGTGGCATCACAGCTCACAGCAACCTCAAACTCTTGGGCTTAAGTGATTCTCTTGCTTCAGCCTCCCAAGTAGCTAGGACTACAGGCACCCGCCAGGATGCCTGGCTACCTTTGTTCAAAATTTATGTTATCGCTCTACTTCTAGACTCTTGAGCTAGGTCCTAAAGATGCAGAAATGAATAAGATATAAAATATACTTTTTGTTGGGAGAGTGAAAAAAGCAAGCCAATGATTCCACAATACAACTATTTTTCTCAAGTGTTTTTTCCTTTTGTATGTACGTAAAAAAAAAAAAAAAAAACTCTGTAGAATCAGAATTAAGTAGGTGCTTTAGGAAAATGTTGTCTGTCTTCCCTTCATAACCTAAAGAATTTTTTTTTTTGGCTTCCATGATTCTCCATTTCATACAGTTCATGGCTTTGTTCTTTTTTAATTCTCGTATTTATAACTACTGACCATCTTGTAGATCAGTGTTTTCAACCTTTTTTAATCTCATGGCACACTTGAACCTACATTTAAACTTCTGTGGCACACTTAAATTATGTTGATCAAAAAAGAAAAAAGAGGTAAAACAAAGAATATACTTAACCATGCTTTGAACTTCTTTTGAAAATAATTTAATTAACAGTCTATAAACATTTTCATGCCACACCTAAAATACTCTCATAGCACACCATTGTGTCACTGCACACTGGTTGAAAATCGCTATTCTAGGCTTGGCGTCTGTGGCTCAATCAGCTAAGGCACCAGCCACGTACACCTAAGGTGGCGGGTTCGAATCCTCAGCCTGGGCCCGCCAAACAGCAATGATGGCTGCAACCAAAAAATGGCTGGGCGTTGTGGCGGGCGCCTGTGGTCCCAGCTACTTGGGAGGCGGAGGCAGGAGACTCGCTTGAGCCCAGGAGTTGGAGGTTGCTATGAGCT
>CAUYQV010002691.1:0-13842 GCA_963574575.1 Galagoides demidoff | reverse complement strand
TACCTAAAGAAATATATAATTTTAATGCAATCCCTATTAAAGCCCCACTGTCATACTTTGAAGATCTCAAAAAAATAATACTTTATTTTATATGGAATCAGAAAAAATCTTGAATAGTCAAGACATTACTCAGAAATAAAAACAAAGCAAGAGGAATCACGCTACCAGACCTCAGACTATACTATAAATCAACAGTGATCAAAACAGCATGATACTGGCACAAAAACAGAGAGGTAGATGTATGGAATAGAATAGAGAACCAAGAGATAAACCCAGCTACTTACTGTTATCTGATCTTTGACAAGCCAATTAAAAACACTGAGTAGGGAAAAGATTCCCTATTTAACAAATGTGCTGGGCAAACTGGCTGGTGACCTGTAGAAGACTGAAACTGGACCCACACCTTTCACCATGAACTAAGACAGACTCTCACTGGATTCAAGGTTTAAACTTAAGACATGAAACTATAAAAATACTAGAAGAAAGTGCAGGGAAAACTCTTGAAAAAATCAGCCTGGGCCAATATTTTATGAGAACCACTGGGCAATTGAAGCAACATCAAAAACACACTACTGGGACCTCATCAAGCTAAAAAGCTTCTGCACAGCCAAGAACACAGTAAGGAAAGCAACCAGACAGCCCTCAGAATGGGAGAAGATATTTGCAGGTTATGTCTTTGACAAAGGTTTAATACCTAGAATTCACAGAGAACTCAAACGTATTAGCAAGAAAACAAGTGATCCCATCTCAGGGTGGGCAAGGAACTTGAAGAGAAACTTCTCTGAAGAAGACAGACGCATGGCCTACAGACACATGAAAAAAATGCTCATCATCCTTAATCATCAGAGAAATGCAAATAAAAACTACTTTGAGATATCATCTAACCCATATCACAAAATCCCAAAACCAGAGATGCTACCATGGATGTGGAGAAAAGGGAACACTTCTACACTGCTGGTGGGAATGCAAACTAATGTGTTCCTTTTGGAAAAATGTCTGGAGAACACTAAGAGAACTAAAAATAGACCTGCCATTTGATCCTACAATTCCTCTACTAGGTATATATCCAGAAGACCAAAAATCACACTATAACAAAGATATTTGTACCAGAATGTTTATTGCAGCCCAATTCATAATTGCTAAGGTGTGGAAGAAGCCCAAGTGCCCATCGACCCACGAATGGATCAATAAATTGTGGTATATGTACACCATGGAATATTATGCAGCCTTAAAGAAAGATGGAGACTTTACCTCCTTCATGTTTACATGGACAGAAGAATATATTCTTCTTAGCAAAGTATCTCAACAATGGAAGAAAAAGTATCCAATGTACTCAGCCCTACTATGAAACCAATTTATAGCTTTCATATAAAAGCTATAACCCAATTATAGCCCAAGAATATGGAGAAAGGGGAAGGGGAAGAAAGGGATAGGGGAAGGATGGGTGGAGGGAGGGTGATCGATGGGACCACACCTATGGTGCATCTTACAAGGGTACATGTGAAACTTTCTAAATGTAGAATATAAATGTCTTAACACAATAACTAAGAAAATGCCATGAAGGCTATGTTAACTAGTTTGATGAAAATATTTCCAATTGTTTATAAAACCAGCACACACTGTACCCCATGACTGCATTAATGTACACTGCTAAGATTTAATAAAAAATAAAATAATAAAATAAATTATGACTTCAATGGGAATATGTATCAAGTTAGGGCAGGTGTTGACTGAGATTTCTAAGAATTGTTCTTCATTATAAGCAAATGTGGGACTTTTCCAAATGCTTTCTCTAAATCAATGGAGTTACTCATTTGAATTTTTCTCGAGTATATGAATTTGGGAAATTGTAATAAAATACACCACAGTTTTCTCCTCATGCCTAGTATTTTTCAAACAGTGATTAATAAATCTTTTCAACCATAAAAAAAAATTAAGGCTACTTTGGCCATTAAGTGTCCACTCAAAGCAGATGCACTGTGGACTCATCAGAACTGTGCTCCTACCAGACAAATGGACCAGGACCAGGCCTCACCTGTGCTTGGCCAGAAGGCAAGAGAGAATCTCAGCAACAAGTTCCTTACTGAGCTTGACAGAGTCCCAGCAGGAGTGAAATACTGGTGACTGAGTCACCAAAGTTAACCCAAATATTAATTGCTCTTAGAATTATGCTATTTTAGAGCTACTAGGGAGCTTATTGTAGATCTAGTTAAACCCCATGGAGTTTCTCAAGAAACTTAAGGAGACTTGGTGAAGTAGTCAAGAGGCTGCGACTTCTGTGACCCAGAGGAGGACCTGGGCTCAGGTGGGCAGTGCAGGTGGGCAGCTCACCTCCTACAGGGCAACCACTGTGGCCAGGGAAGGTGGGGATGCCTGAGGACCTGAGAGAGATCGGCTAAGAGTCAGGTCAGATTTAGAAGCAGAGTCAATGTCCTCCTCCAAGACCACCAAATAACAAACCAAATCACTTTCCTAGAGCCTTCCTTCTCTCCGCACATCCTCAAAACTAAGAATTACCTGTGTCTGGGAGAAAATGTGGGTAGAGAGATGTGGAAAAGCCCAACCAGGCTCAGAAACAGGAAGTGAGGATAACAGGCACCAACACATGTCCAGGACTCAAAATGCCAAATGATGTACAAATACACACACATAACTCATTTAATCAGAAATCCCTAGGCAGGATTACCATCTCCCTTCTTCCACACTTGGGTGTAAGCCCAGCAGCCTGACCCCAGGCTCCCAGATCACCTTGATATTGTGTTTTTGGAAAGGACTGAGGTGACTAGATAAAGGCTAACCCCTAGCCCAGCATGTAATCATACCTGAAGTAGGGTCACCATTAAAATGCTCCTGCAGTGGTGGTCATCTTTCTGTCCAATTCAGCATATGTTAATGGCAGGTGCATGATCTGGTCCCAAGGGAATCGCTCCACATTGGCTTACTGTGTTCACACCTTACCTTTTGGATGCTGGAACTGTGACCCCATCTACATAGCCAGGCCTGTCCATTCCCATTTCAGATGCATTCCTTGCCCCTAATTGAAGAACCTTCCTCCCTTTCCCTGATACCAGTTTAAAGAGTAGGAAGTGCTGAGGTTCTGAAAAGACTAAACCTTTGAAATTCCAATGAGAAGATTAAAATGTGAAACCACTTAAAGGCTCACACTTGACAGACTGCCTGTGTGACTCAGACATCTGATGTTCTTGGACCCAAGGAAGAATACATTTTTGTCCTTCCCTCAGGTAGATAATTCACTTCCTTGAAACACGTCATCAGAGTGGAAAAGTTGTCTATGAATGGAATCACTTTTGACATCTCTCTTTGGCAGCAATGTTTCTACAGAGCTACTCTTAATCTTTAATAAAAAATATCGTATCACATTTGTGATCCTACCCTCAGTGATAACATTTTGAAGAGACAGAAGATGAGGCCAGAGTTTCTGTACTGGGGAAAAGTATGTAATGGGGTTGAATCTTCCAGACACATGCTTCCCTCACACAGGTGCCCCCAAAGCTCTGTCACCCAGGGAATTTATACACTTGGCATAATACGAACATTAGCACAACACACGCTCCACCATTTGCCCTTCTGCTCTGAAAAAAGGGATTGTAATTAAATAACAGAATTTTACTAAGCACCAATGGTCAACATTTACATTTTAAATGTGAGAAAAAAAAAACAAAAGTTGAGACAAGAAGTAAAGAAGTCCCACCTGTCAGCACCAGTTGGTGGTGGCTACTTCCTCCAAATCCTCACGGGCAGCTGTGAGAACAGACAGAACAGAAACTTCAGTGCCAGACAGACTGGAATTTGAGTTTGGGAGCAGATAGGTTTGGCACATGACCTCAGGCAAGTCGCTGGATTTCTCTGAGTCTGGATTTCCTCATCTATTTGAAAAGCCCTTTACATGTGTGAAAGTCATCGCACAGATTACACAATCCATCAGCACTGCTTTCCCTTCTTTCTCGGTGTTCAGATGGGCTCTGCTTGGACTTTGTCACTGGGGAAATCCTTCTGCACGCACTTTTGGTTGCTATCTGAGGATCTCTCCCTGCTGTTTCTTCCTCTTGGGACATCTGAGCATCCCAGGATGTCTCCTCTCAGACAGATCACACCAGTTCTCCAGACCCTGATTCTGCTTCCTCCTCTTGTGGAGAAAGTGACTGTAAAGAACAGAGGTTCTTCCCATGTATGGTCACAGATAAACAGAGAAAGAACCTGCTATACTTTGGATCTTTGTGCCCCTAAACCTCATGTTGCAATTTGACCCCCAGTGTTGAGACCTGGTAGAGGGGTATTTAGGCCATGGGGGTGGATCCCCCATGAGTGCATTAATGCGCCCTGGGGATTCAGGGAGTGAATTCTGGCTCTGCTAGTTCTGGTTCCTCTGAGAGCTGGTTTGTAAAAAGAGCCTGGGGCCTCCCCTGGCTCTCCTGCTTCCTCTCTCACCATGAGAGCTCTGCACACTCGGCTTCCGGCTTCCTTTTGCCTTCCACCATGAGTGGTTTCCACCTGAAGCCCTCACCAGAGACAGATGCTGGTACCATGCTTCTTGTACAGCCTGCAGAACCAAATAAACCTCTTTTTCTTTTTTACAAATCACCCAGCCTCAGGGATTCCTGTATAGCAAAAAAGACACACTGAGATGGAATCTGATAGCCTTCTTTCTTGTTTTCCCCTTCTCACTCCCCTTCCTGCTCCCCTCCACCACTCTTCAGTTTTCCTCCTTCCAAGTCTGTCCTCTCCTAAGCAGACTCAACCAGAGCTCCCAACCACAGAGCCAGGATAAAACACATATGTGTGCCTGTGTCCCCATGGAAGCCACTCACCACCTTCCCTCAGCTTCCTACCTCAGCTACTTCTTCTGAAGTTTCCTCCCCACAGGGATACTCAGTTTGCAGCACTCTCTCCCTCCCTGCACACACTTCCACCTCCCCAAGCCCACCCTATGTTCCCATCCCCTCTTCAGCCACTCAGATGAAGTGGAGAGTCAGTGGCTCTCCACAGACTGGGAAGGTACAAAGTCAGTAGCTGTACACCCATTAAAACATAAATAAAAGGGAACAGGCATGGTGGCTCATGCTGTAATCCTAGCTCTCTGGGAGGACAGGTGGGCAGATTCCTTCAGCTTAGGAGTTTGAGACCAGCCTGAGCAAAAAAATCAAGACCCCATCTCTACTAAAAATAAAAAAAAAAAAAACCAACCTGATGTTTTAGCAGCTACTGAGGAGGTTGAGGCAAAAGGATCACTTGATCCCAATAGTTTGAGGTGGCTGTGAGCTGGGCTGACACCATGGCACTCTAGCCTGGGCAAAAGAGTGAGACTCTATCACAAAAATAAATAAATAAAATAGGTAAAAACACTGATATCCAGAGTTTCAATGGCAGGCTTGATAGGAGCAAAAGTGATCTCTAGTAAGTTGAATGGTGACCCCCCCAAAAAAGGTATATCCACATCCCAAAACGTAGATATGTGACTTGTTTGGGAAAAGTGACTTTGTAATTAAGTCAAGGATCTTGAGGTGAGATCACCCTGGATTGTCTGGATAGGCCCTAAATCCAAGGACTACGTCCTTGTGAGAGTGAAACAGAGGGAGAAGGTACAGATGAAAAGAGAAGGCCCCAGGAAGGAGGCAGATACTGGAGTGATGTGGGCACAAGTCAAGAGACACCTAGAGCTACCACGAGCTGGAAGAGGCAGGAACAGACATGCACACCCCACCCAGAGCCTTCAGAGGTACTGAGCCCTGTCGACATCTTGACTTCAGACTTCTGGCCCTCAGAACTGTGAGACAATGATTTTCTGCTGTTTTAAGCCACCAAACTTGTGGTAATGTTACAGCAGCCCTCAAAAACTATTATGAGGGTTTTGAAACCCACTCTATTGTTCTTTCTGATAAACCACATGAGGTCACACTGTGCCATCAAGACTTCAGCAGCCTTAGAAGGGAAATCTAAAGGGCCCAAGGCCTGAGACCTCAGCCCACCCACCCTGCCTTCCCCACAACTAAACTAAACCAAACAAAAACCCTTGGCCTTTCTGATAGAGTCATCCCAAATTATAGCCTGAGTGGTGATTCAAAGTCACCTGAAGGAAACAAAGGATCTACATGGGTAGGAATTTGACAAAAACAAACATTCCTCTGCACAAAAAGTGGTCCATGGGCTGTTGGGAACCAGGCCACATAGCAGGAGGTGAGCAGCAGGCCAGAAGGGAAGCTTCATCTGTGTTTACAGCTACTCCCCATCATTCACATCACTGCCTAAGCTCTACCTCCTGTCACATCAGTGGTGACATTAGATTCTCATGGGAGTGAACCTGGCTATAATCTCTGTATGTGAGGCATCTAAGCTATGTTCCTTTTGAGAACTTAATGCCTGATGGTCTGAGGTGGAGATGTAACACACTTGAATCATCCTGAGAGCTGGAGAACACAGCTCGCCACACACAGAAAGAAGACCGACTCCTTCCTCGTAACTACTTGAGTGAACGCCAACCCATGAGGTAATAATCTCAAGAGGACCCACTTTCTGTTTGCTTTTGCCAAAACTTCAAACATTTCTGAAGGGATAAAGCACACTCAGTCTTCCTAAAACATGTGAACCAGGATCATTCCCTACACCTTTGTTTCTATCCCATCTCTTCTTTTCTCAGGGTTCCCTGTGGCCCTCATGTCCATTGAAAGTCTTGACAGGGAGGCCCAGTAACTTCCTGAATGTGATCTTTCCTGCCTTTCCTGGCTCTTGCCTCTGAGCAATCACAAAGGCATGTCAACCCCTAGATTGCCCCTGCCTCTTCCTGCTTCAAAAACTCTACTTTAACTCATCTTTGAAGGCTGCCCTGAGCCGTCCTGCAGCGAGCCTGTCAGCATTCAGCCCCCTGAGTGTGGAATGGCCAGGCTTTTGATAGGGGGACACTAGAGGCAGGAGAGCTGGATTTCCACTGTGACCATCAGGATGATTTAGGTGGCAAAGATCAGAAAATCCTAGGCCAAAGTGGCTTAACCACTAAGCAATTTCTTATCTCACATCACTGGGAGCCCAGAACTGAGAAGCTAGCAGGCCAGGCAGAGATCTACTTCTCCAAGTGTCATCACTGACCAAGCTCTTTCCATCTCTCTGCTGAGCTCTTCTCAAAGATGCCTTCACCCCAGGTTGGTTTCCTGAATGACTGCAAGGTGGCTACCAGTGGGGATTCAGTTTGCATACATCCTGACTTGTGTCTGGATGGAGAGCATGTGAGGGCAGCTGTCCCCACTGACACTGGGATATAAGTTCCACCCTTCAATTCAGCTGACACAATTTAGGTCAAGTCCACCTTTACTAATAACAGCCACCAGAGCAATGGCCTATAGCTGTAGTCCCCAACCTTTTTGGCACCAGGGATTGGTTTCATGGAAGATAATTTTTCCATGAATGTGGGGGGAATGATGGTTTTGATATGAGTCTGCAAGCAACTAATTTATTATGATCTCTGTGCAAAGTCTCTCTTAATGATAATCTGTATTTGCAGCCATTCCACAATACTAGCATCACTACCTCAGCTCCTGGTGCCTCAGATCATCAGACATTAGATTTTCATAAGTAACCTCAATCCTTCCCATGTGCAGTTTACAGCAACATTCATGCTGCCAAAACGAATCTAATGCCAACACCAATCTGACAGGAGGCAGAGCTCAGGCAGTGAGGTGAGTGATGGGGAGTGGCTGTAAATACAGATGAAGCTTCCATCACTTGTCCTCCACTCACCTCCTACTGTGTGGCCTGATTCTTGACAGGCCCTGAACCAGTACCAGTCTATGGCCTGGGGGTTGAGAACTACAGTCCTATGGGATTGGCTTAGACTTACCACATTGCTTCTTTGAGCTAGTAGTTCATGAGTGGAATTGGAACAAAGCCAAGGTTCTGATCAGAAAGAAAAAGCATGTCATGCCACTGGGTGAATGACGGGCTCCAGCCTACTAGTCCTGGCTCTGTTCCTTACCATGTGATCTTCAGCAAGTTATTTGACCCCTCTAACCTTGTCTTGGTGTAAGAAAGAGGAGGAAATGACAGCCCCACAGGAGGAACAGAAGAGATCATGGAAATAAAAACACTTCTAAAACTCTTAAGTTCTACAGAAAAGAAACACTCAGGGTTAATCTCGCTCCCCATCCTTAGTTCATTGTGCACCCCTACAGCCCAGTGCAGAGGCGCTTGGTCTCACCACACCCAGCCTCCACCACACTTAGCAAAACAAGCCTGGGAGTAAGTAGAGTTGTCCGATATAGCAAGTAGAAATACAGGGTACCTGGGCAGATTTCAATATAAGATAAAGCATTTTAATATTAGGCATGCCTCAAATATTATACTGGGCATATACTGAAAAATTATTTGTTGTTCATCTGATATTCAAATTTAACTGGGCACCATGTATTTTCTATGGCAGCCCTACCTGGGAGAGACCAAGTGGGGAACAAGTCCTGCCCTGGACTTCTGTCCTAGTTTCTCTTTTGATTTTCCTTTAAGCCCTGCTTGGCATCTTTCATAGAAATTCTCTCTCTGATGACTCCAACATCTGATGTGCCCCCAAACCCACTCTCCACCCTCTTCCCCTTCTCAGGTGATGGCCTTGTTCATCTAGGAGCTCAGCTCCTAACACTGGAGTCCTCCCTGGCTCTTCCCTTTCCCCCAGTCACATCACAGTCCTGTCAGCTCTGCCGTCACAGTGGAACCAGAAGGTTCTCCCACCACCACCTCCTCTAGCCTGTCCCAGCCCCTGAACCTCCATCTTTCACTGTAGCACTTGCTGCCTGACCCACTCTCTCCAAGTTCCAGCTCATGCTCCCCACACGCTCATGGCAGCCCTTTCAAAGCACCCATCACATTGTGTCTTTGCCTACTAAAAATCCCTCCCTGGTTGTCTATGGGTTTCTCCTAGAATAAAATCCATGCTCCATGTTATGGTGTAGAAGTCCTTCTCACCCCTCTTCTTCTACCTCACTGGTCTTTATTCTCCTTGTAATGCCAAACTCGCCCCCACCCTGGTATGTTTTTGTGTACATGTATATGATATTATCTACAATATATATGCACGTACTCTCCCTTTGGCTTAAAGTGTGCTCCCCTCCACTGCCACATGACACATTTCTTCACAAAGTTCAGATCTCACCCCAAATGTCACCTCCTTGGAGCAGCCCACCATGACCACTCTATCTAAAATGACAACCCTCCCACTCTGTCACTCTCTTCTCCTTACACTGCTTTATTTTCTCTGCATCAATATCATTCTTTGACATTTTATTCATTTGTGAATATTTTCTTTATTATTTATTATTTATGATCTTTGCCCCCTTCTTTCTCAGTAAAATGTAAGTTTCCAGATTCAACCAGTGTATCCAACTACCTGCAACAGTAGTCAGCAGAGTAGTCACTCAAAAATATTTGTTGAATGAGTGCCAAATGAATATGCACACATATACAAATTAATATGCCCAAACACCTTTGAGGTATATGCCAGCCCAATTTGGTAGCCACAAGCCCCATGTGCTATTGAGCATCTAAACTGGTATCAGTCCAAATTGGACTATGACATAAGAAAGGAATATAGAATATTTCATAAATAATTTTTATATTAATGTTGAAATGATAATATTTTAAATACATGGGTTAAATAAAATACATTGTTAAAATTCATTGTACTTCTACCTTTTCCTTTATCTAATGTGGCTTCTAGAAATTTTTAAACCTATAGTTGGCTTGCATTTGAGGCTCACGTTCTATTTCTGTTGGACAGTACTGCTTCAGACAACAGATTCTAGGCCATGGGGTAAGGATTTGTTGAATCCTGGAAACTATGAATTAGACCCCTTACCTCCTTTCTCTGCCTTCTCTCCCAGGGCCATAACTTAGGGTGACAAAAGTAAATAAGACCCACACTTGAATCTACAGCAAGCCATTGCCTATAATAACAAAAAGACATTTAAATACTCTGACTGCTTTTTGGTTATAAGTGCACAATAAAGGTTAGCTAGTACTATTGTTGGTTTTATTTTTGCTGCTATTATTTATCTTTGTCCTACTCCTGCAGTAGATTACAAACTACTCACTGAAAGGTACTGTATCTTCACCTTCATTTATAACTTGCCAAGTCTAGAGTTGCCCCCACACATGTCTTTTTCCATCTTTCAAGGTAAATGACTGATCAACCAGCAGCCTCCCTCTCCATCATTGTGGCTTCAGGGCAAAGCCAAAGAAAATTGACTTAGCCTTAAAATGTCAAATGAAGCATGATGCTGACATGATTTATATCCACCTCAGAATACTGTTAATTCTGTCCATCTCGACTGGCTTGCCTTGGACCACTTTCTCTGAGTCTGAGATTACACTTATTAACCTGAGGAGGGAACCTGAATTAAGAGTTCTCAGTCACCTGATGGCATGGGAGGGACTTTGAAACCTAAAGAGAGTCTCACATGTCCCCAGGACACAGAGGCCAGGCCAGGTCACTTCCACAGGAAGGTTTTAGGGGAATCTTTGGGGGGTAAGGAACAAAGGATGGGAGAGGGGGAAGTGGGAAGAAGAGAGGGCTGATCTGAAGAACAGGTGAGTTTACCAGGGCTACTACGTTGATCACAACTCCTGGGATACATTTTGTAAAAGGCAGGAAATTCAATCAGAGGGAAGATTTCTCTGGAGACCCACATGCATATGCCACAGTCACTCATATTTTTTGTTCTTAAATTTTCCCTACCCATAAAATCTTTAATCCCTGACTGCTTCCTGTTTACTTGCTTCTCAGGATTATACATCCTCTGCCCTCCAGGGAGTGATGAGTCCTTACTAGTTTACAGTGATTCAAACAAAGCAAGGCCATAACCTTCCGGAAGAAGCATCTTTTAAATTCATCTTTGAGGATGAGACATTTCTCACTGTCATTTATCAGTGTTGACATCTATGACTGACTGAGCCAGGTGGACTGGTTCCCTGTAGTAAACACAAAGTAAATCTGAGGGGTAACAATCCTCAAGTTGCCAGAACTATTCCGCAAACTATGTTCACCCCAGCCATAAGTTCCCTGCATAGTATTACAGAGTTAACTACCCTGGATCTCAAAAGTCTCTGAATTCAATAAAAGGTTTAAATGCTTTGTTGAAAATGGTAAGCGATGAGCCTCAAGCTGCTACAACAAAGGGGGTTGTTTGAAAGTGAATATTCCAAATTTTTCCTTAGTGACAGATCTAGAGTCTCAATATTATTACCAGAAGGATACAGAGAATTTAAAGGAATTTCCTAGGCTGAAGATTGGCTCAGGAAAATATGTATCCCCTTAGCCAACATTTTATAATCCATCTCTATACTCTTCATGGAGAATGAGTCTCAAAAGGCAAACTGTAGGAGATTGAGCACAGGTTAATTCATGACTAATCAGAATATCTGCACCCAAACTGTATTGTCATAGACCTTTTCTTCCTTTGTTTAGGTGACAAGTCTTCAGATAAAACCCAACTAGTTGGATTTGATTGGTCTGACCCTTTTGTTAAAACAATTAATTCCAAATGAACAACTTAATGAAGCCACAACCAAAAAGAGCATTTCAGAGTGGCTCCTGTGGCTCAAGGAGTAGGGCGCCAGCCCCATATACCAGGGGTGGCAGGTTCAAGCCCAGCCCCAACCAAAAAACTGCAAAAAAAAAAGAGCATTTCAACAATTATTTAAAAAATAAAAGGAAAGAAAATCCACAAATAAAAAATACTTCTTCTAACAACAGCAGAATACACATTCTTCTCAAGCTCACATAGAATATTTACCAAAAGAGACCACATTCTGAATGGTAAAACAAATCCTAACAAATTTAAGAGAATAGAAAGTATGCAAAGTGTGCTCCCAATACTTGGCAACTGAACAACACACTTCCAAATAACATGTGGTCCCAAAGAAGGGTCTCAAAAGAAGTTTTTTAAATAGTTTGAACTAAATGAAAATGAAACTACAACTTATCAAAGATAGGGAGGATGCAGTGAAAGCAGGGTTTAGGGAAATTTATAGCATCAAATGTATATATTGAAAAAGAAGAAATATTTAAAAATCAATCGTCTAAGCTTCCAACTTAAGAAACTAGAAAAATAAGTAATTATGCTTCATGAAACAATAAAAAATATAAATGGAAAAAGTAAACTAGAAAAAAATAGCAAAATAAAACCAACACTAACAGGAAAAAAGAAATAATAAAACCTAGAACAAAAATCAGTGAAATAGAAAAAGAAAATCAAGAAAATCAAGAACTGGGTCTTTGAAATGATCAATAGTATTTATAAACTTCTAGCCAGGCTGACTAAGAATGAAAGAGAAAAGATAGGAATAACTAATTTTGAAATTGAAAAAGGAGCCATCACTACTGATCTCATAGATATTAATAAAGATAATATAGAAATATTTTAATAATTCTATGCTAGCATACATGATAACCTAAGTGAGATGAACCTTGAAAGAGACAATCTACCAAAACTCACACAAGGATAAAAAGATACTCTGAATAGGCCCACATCTATTGAAAATAGAATCAATAGTTAATCTTTTAAAACAGAAATCACCAGACCTAGATGAGTTGACTGATGAATTTTATAAAACATTTAAGGAAGAAATTACATCAATTTTCTATAATCACTTTCAGACTATAAAAATCACTTCCTAACTCATTCTATGCAATTAGCATTGTTCCAGTACCATAACAGAGACATACAAGAAAAGAAAACTGGGTAGCACCAGTAGCTCAGTGGGTAGGGTACCAGCCACATACACCAAGGCTGGCCAGTTCAAACCCAGCCCGAGCCAGCTAAAATCAACAATGACAACTGCAACAAAAAAAGTAGCCAGGCATTGTGGCAGGAGCCTGTGGTCCCAGCTACTTGGGAGGCTAAAGCAAAAGAATCACTTAACCCCAAGAGTTTGAGGTTGCTGTGAGCTGTGACATCACTGCACTCTATGCAGGGCAACAGCTTGGGACTCTGTCCCAAAAAAAAAAAAAAAAGGAAAACTATAGATTATTATCTCTTATAAACAAAAATAAGACATATTTTTGCAAAAATCTTCAGCAAAATTTAGCATATCAAATTCAATGATGTATAAAAATAATTATACACCATGAGCAAGTGGGATTTATTCCAGATATGCAAGGCTGGCTCCTCATTCAAAAATCAATTAATGTAATTCATGACATAATAGGGTAAAGAAAAAAAATCATCTTTTTTACCAATAGTCTCAGAAAGAGCATTTGATAAAATCCAACATCCATTCATGATAAAACCAACAGTCTCAGAAAGAGCATTTGATAAAATCCAACATCCATTCATGATAAAAATTCTCAACAAACTAGGAATAGATAGAAACTTTCAAAACTTGATAAATAACACCTATGGAAAACCTATAGCCACTATCATACTTAAACTAGGTGCCCTGTAAGATCAAGAACAAAGCAAAACTGTTCACTCTCCTCTAGTCAACATCAAAAGGGAATGAAAGGTATACATATTGGGAAGTAAGAAACAAAACCATATTTGTTCACAGATGACGTGACTGTCTTTGGAGAAAACCCCACAGAAAACAACAACAACAAAAGCCTCACAGAACTAATAGGTGATTATAGCAAAGTCACAGTATATAAAGTTAATATGCATAATTTGATTACGTTCTCATATGCCAGTAATGACAAGTGGATTTTTTTTTTTTTTGAGACGGAGCCTCAAGCTATCCCCCTGGGTAGAGTGCCATGGCATCACAGCTCATAACAACCTCCAACTCCTGGGCTCAAGCGAGTCTCCTGCCTCCGCCTCCCAAGTAGCTGGGACCACAGGCGCCTGCCAC
>CAUYQV010002685.1:0-23185 GCA_963574575.1 Galagoides demidoff | reverse complement strand
TCTTAGCCTGTGCATTACCTCCTCGGAGAAACCCTCCAGTGCCTCCCAATCTAAATAGATTTCTCTTTTTTTTTTTTTTGAGATGGAGCCTCAAGCTATCCCCCTGGGTAGCGTGCTATGCCATCACAGCTCACAGCAACTTCCGACTCCTGGGCTCAAGCGAGTCTCCCGCCTCAGCCTCCCAAGTAGCTGGGACCACAGGCGCCCGCCACAACGCCCGGCCATTTTTTGGTTGCAGCCATCATTGTTGTTTGGCGGGCCTGGGCTGGGGATTCGAACCCGCCACCTTAGGTGTACGTGGCTGGCGCCTTAGCCGACTGAGCCACAGGCACCGAGCCAGACTGGCCCTTTTCAAACGTGATATGTCTGACACTCTCTGTCTCTTTCACCCTGTTTCTTCCTTCACCCCCTACTGTGCAGCAGCCAGGCCACTCACTGCAGAGAGAAGCCTCCCGTGACCCAGATCTAGTGCACTTGTGATCCCCAGGAGAGGCTCTCAGGGTGGTGTTGAAACTGCCCTTACAGACTGATGGAGGGCTGTAAGATGAGACCAGAGTAAGGGCCCCCAGAGCCCAGGGGAGGAGAGCTCAGCTAACGTGCTGACGATGATCAGCCATTGTACTCTCCTTGGCTTGGTGATAATCACTGCTGCCTCTGTTAGCTTCTTACCCTGGAGTCCTTTCTGAGATATCTTCCAGGTCCTGCATTGCAGGAAGGGACCCACCCCGACCAAGAAACTGACTCTACCGGTCTTGGACCCCCACCCCCACCCCGCCCAATGTCCTGCATTCAAGGAATGGACATACCCAGACAGCAGCCCACACTGAAGGACTGATTAAGTCCCAAAGCCAACTGGTTAGCAGACCTGATTGCCTGACCCTCTGCCACCAAACTGTCCTTAAAAACCCTGTCCACTGGCTGGGTGCAGTGGCTCACACTTGTAATCCTAGCACTCTGGGAGGCTGAGGTGGATGGATTGCCTGAGCTCCCAAGTTCAAGAACAACCTGAGCAAAAGGAAGACCCCATCTCTACTAAAAAATAGAAAAAACGAGGCATGGAATCACTTGAGCCTGAGTTGGAGGTTGCTGTGAGCTATGATGCCACATCACTCTACCCAGGGCGACAAAGAGAAACTCTGACTTAAAAAGCAGAATCAAAACCCTGTCCACCCAATTCTCAGGGGGATTTGAGAAATCCCCCCCCTCATAGTGCTCTGTGGGATAAACTCTGCTGTGAACCCCCTGTCTCTGGACATTGGTTTCCCCTTGGGCAGTGGGCAGGTGAGCCTGGTGGGTGACAGCAGTGTGCCCTCACATTGAAGGCACGTGGTCTACTGGCCTCTTTTTAAATACAGGGAGTTACTAGGGATACAAAGTAGGAATATTCAAATTTTCCCATTTTGTTTTCATCAAACGATTGGAATAATCTATAATCTTTTTTTGTTTGTTTGCTTTTTAATTGAGACAGAGTCTCACTATGTCGCCCTCAGTAGAGTGTCAAGATGTCACAGCTCACAACAACCTCAAACTCTTGGGCTTAAGCAGTTCTCTTGCCTCAGCCTCCCAAGTAGTTGGGACTACAGACACCCACCACAATGCCCGGCTATCTTTTTTGTCATTGTTGTTGTCATTATTGTTTAGCAGGCCCGGGCTGGTTTCGAACCCACAAGCCCTGGTGCATGTGGCCAGTGCCCTAACCCCTGAGCACAGGCGCCACACCCACTATCACCCTTTTGCATATGATCAAGTCTCTCATTTTGTCCTATTATTTCAAATAATATACAGGTATATCTAATGCTCACCAGCCGTCTGTGAACTAAAATAAGATCTCTGGGGCTGGGTGTGGTGGCTCACACCTGTAATCCCAGCACTTGGCAGGTGGAGGCAGGCAGATTGCCTGAGACCAGCCTGAGCAAGAGGGAGACCCTGTCTCTGAAAAATAGCCTGGCATGGTGGTGGGCACCCGTCTTCTCAGCTACTTGGGAGGAAGAGGCAAGAGGATCACATAAGCCCAAGAGTATGAGGTTGCTGTGAGCTATGACACCCCAACACTGCACTGAGAGTGACAAAGAGAGACTCTATCTAACAAAAAAAAAAAATCTAAGTATTACTTGGGGAAGTTGAAGGAAACCTAAATAAGTGGGCTGAGGGCCAAGGACTGAGGGAAGAGTCAGGGCTAGAAAAGCCTCACCCCGTACCCCACTCCAGCTATAGATTCAATGCCATTTTCAGCAAAATCCCAGAAGTTTTCTCTTGCATGTGTGCAAGCTGGTTCTACAGTTTAAGTGGACAAAGCAAAATGGAAAGAAAAGGAGGTGGAAGGACTTAGCCATCCAGGTGTCTAAGGAGGCCGAGCGGCACTGCAAAGGCATGCAGCATGAGAAGCTGGACAGAAAGCCTGTAGGGGTTCCCTTCATCTCAACTGAAATGTCCTCACAGAACAATCCTGCATTTTACACCAAAAGGGAAAAGGGGAGGAGGAAATCGAGACCCCTGCCCCTTCCTCCCCAACACCTGGACTCCAGGACCAGCAGCTCTGAGCCAGGACCCTCCTGGGTTCACCTCACATCTTCAATAGGCTTAGTGTCATCACCAGGAGGCCTCAGCTTCAAAAGGCAAAGCTGAAAGAGCTAGTTTGTCGTGTACAGTTGTCACCCTGAGTAGAGTACTACAACATCGCAACTCACAGAAACCTCAAACTCTTGGACTCCAGGGATCCTCCTGCCTTAGCCTCCCAAATAGCTGGGACTATAGGTGCCTGCTATGACACCTAGATAGTTTTTCTATTTTTAGTATAGACGGGGTCTCACTCTTGCTCAGGCTGGTCTCGAACTTCTGAGCTCAAGGGATCCTCCTGCCTCAGCCTCCCAGAATGGTGGGATTATAGGCGTGAGCCACTGGGCCCAGTCAGTTTGCCATTTTCATTAAAAAATGATTGGGGAGGGCAGCACCTGTGGCTCAGTGGGTAGGGTGCTGGCCCCATATACTGAGGGTGGCAGGTTCGAACCCAGCCCCGGCCAAACTGCAACAACAACCAAAAATAGCTGGACGTTGTGGTGGGCACCTGTAGTGCCAGCTACTTGGGAGGCTGAGGCAAGAGAATCGCCTGAGTCCAGGAGTTGGAGGTTGCTTGGAGCTGTGATGGTACAGCACTCGACCAAGGGTGACAAACTGAGACTCTGTCTCTAAAAAAGAAAAAAGAAATGATTGGGGAATCTTTGGATAGAAGTATGAAGTCAGAGTGGCTGGTTCTCCACTCCGGGGAGGTACGTGTCCCCAAAGGGTCCACAGGGCCGTGTCTAGCAGTTTTCCTTATTTCTGACCCAAGACTCATGTGGGCCATGTTCTGTGAGGCCATGTGGGTGCTGGTGAAACCTTTTGCAACCTATTGAAAAAGGCCGCGAGAAACAAAAGACCGGCAAGTGAGTGGCAGAAAGTCAAGGGCGGGAGCCTTTTCTCAGACTTGCCCTGTCAGGTCGGGGAAGTCATTAATCCCTTGGAATGAGATCCCAGCAATTCTTGGGCCCCTCTGGCTGTTTCATTCCTTGGGAATTAATACATAAGATGCTGAGGGCTTTAACAGGTCAGGGGGGTGGGCAGACATGCCAAGAGCACGTGAGGCCATGGTCTCAGCGATGGGGCAGAGGCGTGCTACTCCCTGTGCCCCGCTGACTTGTAAGTTGCTGATCAGTCATGGGAATACGGCTCAGCCCATCTGCGGTGGACCATGGTAGAGGGGGAGGTCCTGGCCCACAATCTCCCCCAGTGACAACCCCCCAGGGTCTTCTAGAGGCCTCTGCAGGACCCTGCTGGGCACCTAGGATCTTCTCCCTCGACAGAGAAAACCCAGCCTTCCTCTTTGCCACTTGTTTTTGCCTTCTGTGCTCTTGGGTCCCCATGGTGAGATTCTCTTGGGGAGGAACAAATGAAAATAAGCTTGAGTAGGTTTCCCGTCTTTATGAAGCAGAAGCTGCTGCTTCATCGCCTTCACCATCTGCTTGGCTAGCAGACTCATGTCTTCAGCCTTGGGCAAAAATAATGCCACGCTCGAATTCTCCGGAGATAATAGTGTGTTTGCTGTAATTAACAACCACACCAGAGGGGCAGGATGTTCCCTGCGGGGAGGGGGCAGGAAGGGCAAGTGCCCGTGGCTCTCAGGCATCCCTGCTCTCCAGGGCTCTCCCTCCCAGAAGGAGCGGGCCAGGCCTTGCTGCCAAGACACGGACACCAGTTACCCTCCCGCAGTGGCAGAGCCCAGCCAAACAGTGGCATCGAGCCCGTGAATGTTATTCTCGGCCACGGAGAGCCAAGGCCAACTCTGATTCTGTGGTGGGTTAAATAAGCAAGATTCCAGACCGTGGGTGGAAAGGACCCAGAAGGAGCCGGCTCAGCTCCCCGCTCAGTCAGAAAGAGCTTCATCAGCTGAAGTGGGATCATGAGCACTCGGGGCTGGAGCCACTACGGCGGCAGAGCACACAGGCCCCTCTGTCCCTGCTGGCTGAGAGCTCTTTGTATGTCTGAATAACTGGTTGGCAACAGGACAGCAATCCAGAGCCAGGAAACAGACGATGGGCGACTTTAACCCAAGAGCCGCTGAACATGTGTGGGTTCACAGGGACTCGTGCCCAGACCCAGAGGCCTCAGAGCCTGCAGAGCACACAGGTGAGCACGTGGACAGGAGGGCCTGGGAGAGTGACCCCTCCCTGTGTGGCAGGGGAGGAGATGAGGGCAGCCCGAGGGCAGCGTGGGCAGAGGATGGGGCTTCTGGGAGTCGTCACTGGGAGGTCTGGGAGGTGCCCTGGGAGGTGCGAGGGTGGCGGGGGAGGGGTTTGGACTCTCCCAGCCCGGGGGCTTCTGTAAGCGGGACAGTGGTGGGAAGGGAAGGATGCCTGCAGGATGATGCCCCCAAAGGGAGCCGCACCCTGGGCCCCAGGAGGGACTTTGAAGTTGTGGTTAAGTTCAAGGACCTTGAGATGGGAGAGAATCGTGGCTCAGCCAGCCCAGTGTCCTCACGGCATCCTCACAGAGGAAGGCAGGTCAGGGAGGCGCTGCCCCAAGACTTTGGGGACAGAGGGAGGGGCCGAGCCATCAGGCACCTTGGTCTCCAGACCTCAGCCCTGCCTGCACTTGCCTGTGCCCGGAGAGGCCCAGTTTGGATTTCTGATCTCCAGAACTGCAGGAGAATCGAAGTTTGTTTTAAGACACTGCGTTTGTGGTGGTTGTGCTGAAAAGAAACCGATAGAGCTGGCGGGAGGCCTTTGCTGGCCCAGGGGTGGGGTCTGCTGATGTGTCCACTTCGCAGCACACAGGGGACAGGGTCCCCGAGGGCCCCGGGGCAAGTGGACTCATGGTGGTTTGCAGCTGACAGCAGCACTTGGCCCAGAGGGAACCAGGGCCTCAGGTTCCTGGTGGCCCAAGGGCCCCTGCCTGTGGGCAGCATTGTGGCTGGGTGGGAGGAGGCAGGGGAGGGGCTCCAGGTCCTTTCCTCTTGACAGCCCTCTCACTTCCCCCTGCTCTCCACTTGCTCCTGGAGCTTCTGTTCCTGCACAGAGATAATTGGAAAGGATGGTTCTAGTTCTTTGGGTCAAAAAGACACTTTCCTGGGATGCTGATTTCATGACAAATCCAAGAGAGAAAGGAACAGTGGGGGAGGGAGACACGGAGCACCTAGTTCTGCGTGTGGCTCAAACCAAGAGCTGCTGGGAGGCCAAGAGTGCAGGAGCCAGCACCTGCTTCCTGGGGCTGCCTTGACAAAGGCCATAACCCCAGGGGCTTGAAACAGCAGGAATTTACCCTGGTATAGGCTGGAGGCTACAAGTCCAAAGTCAAGGTGAGGACAGGGCAGCGCCCCCGCCCTAGGCTCCTCCCGGCCTCCACTGGCCTCTGGTCCCTCAGACTACACCTCCGTAGGCTGTGTCCTTCAGCCTGTCTTCACAGGAGGCCTGCCTCTGGGTTTAGGGCCCCCAATCCAGCGAGACCCCCAATCCAGTGAGACCCCCTAAATCCGGCAAGACCACCCAATCCAGCAAAACCTGCTTAATTTGGCAAGAGCCCACAATCCATCAGACCCCACAATCCATCAAGATCCCGATCCAGTGAGACCCCCTAAATCCAGCAAGACCCCCTAATCCAGTGCAACCTCACCTAAGCTAATTCCATCTCTGAAGACCCTGTTTCCAAAGCCAGTCTCATTATGAGGCTCCGAGCAGATGTGAATTTGGGGGACTCTGTCAGCCTGGCACATGGGTTTGCAGGGGGTTTTGTGCTCCTTTTGATTTCGTAGCATCTTACGTATGGGGAGGGGCAGGAGGAATGCCAAATTCCAGTTTGGGACAGATTGTTATTGCTCACTGCAAAGTATAAAAATGAAACAAATTAAAACCTTCTCTGGGAGGTCTCCTTCAGCTGGTCAGTCTGCATATGCTCACACGGTGTTTGTTCTGTGCTCAGCTCTGCGTCTGCCACTGGTCAGAGGAAGTTTGTTCCTAGAACACTCCGGTCTCACTGGGAGGACAAGATTAGCTGGCTCTGGCGGCTGCGGCTTTACTGAGATACTGTTCAACCTACCCTGCAATTCTCCCACTTAAAATATGGAATTCAGTGGTTGCTGTTACAACAGAGGTGTGCAGGCATTGCCACAATTTTAGAAGATTTTTGTCACCCCAAAAAGAAACCCTTTGACCTTCAACTGTCAGCACCCCCCCAATTTCCCCTTGGGAATTAGAGTTAACAGCCCCTGGACCCCACCAATGCACTCGCTGTCTCTGGATGTGCCGGTCCTGGGCACTTCACATAAAGAGAATCACCCAGCGTGTGGGTATTGTGATCCTGAGAGCAGACTGAGAAAACACTTGAGAACTAGCTAAAGTCCACAGTCAGAATGCCAACACCTAGAACAGATATTCTGACTGGACCACTTGGCTCAGCCCCTCTGAGCTTCAACCCCTCCTGTCTGTGCAGACTAAGAAATCTGACCCGTTTACCTCTTAGGGTGGTTCCTGGGTCAACCGTGCACTGAGCTTTGTTAAGCTAAAGCCCGACCTGTATGGGAATATCGCCATCATCAGACAGACTTCTCCCACCCCAGAGAAGAATATTTGCCCACAAGAAAGTATCTCTGATTTCTGGTAAGGACGTGCCTGAAGGCCTGGCCTCCTGAGCTTGGAGGCACAGTCTCGTTGTGGGTGAGGACCTCTGAGCCAGCCTTAGGGACCCTGTTTCCCAAGGAGACAAATCAAAGGCCCAGGACTTTGTACAATTTCCTAAGTGAACCGTAAGCACGTGTCTGCCCAGCCCACCTTCTGGGAACCTTGAACTTAGATAAACAGGCAGTTTTGGAGGCCCAGGTGCCCAGGTGGACCAGGTGAGGTGGCATCTCCCAGATTCCTTGGTGAGGTGGTCATCCCAGGCAGAATGACCTTTGCTTGTAATGTAGACTTTGGAGGGGAGGAGCCCAGGAGATGGTCCTTGTCTGACCCAGCACTCAGAGCTCTTGTGCCCTTCCCAGAGATTCTGGGTGGGTTGGTCTTCACTGTCGCCAGACTTGCTTCCAGCCCCAGCGAGCTTAGGAAAAGCCTGGCTCCATCAGCCACACCCTCCCTTAAGATTCCAGGAGGGCTGCCAGCTCTGCTGTCTCTGCTTCCTGCAGGACTTAGGCTGCCATCTGCATCTCCTGCCCTCAAGAATGCCCTCAACCCTTTCCCCTCCATCCATGCAGTAAGGTCATGGGAGGGCTGGTCAGGTTGGGCATTGCAGGGTGAGTGGAGCAGGATAAGGGGTCCTGGGTGCTGTCGCGGGCGTCCCAGAGCCCCCAGGCTCCTGTCAGCACTGAGGCTATGGTGCCACTGGCGGGAGTTCTGGGAATTGCCCTCAACTATAGCCAGGTGAGCACCCCCAGCAGCCATGTGCAGCTGGTCAGTCGTCATGAGGGGAAAGTTAAAGGCTCAGCCCCCACAACTCAAGGCAGGTCAGCTCCAAAGGGTTTGCTGGCCTTGGGGTGCCCTGCCTGCCACCTGCTGCCTCAGCCCTTTGAACCCTCCTGAGGGTGACTCCCACAAGCTTCCTGGGTTGCCCTCTACAGAGACCTGAGGTTGAATCTTCCTCTGTTCCCACCAGGACAGGTCAGAAGATTCCACTCCAACAGACAGCACAGAACCTCAGTGGCTTGAGAACAAAGGCTCAGTCTTCAGGCTCAAAGAGTCTGCTGAGGTCCAGGGGGTTCTCCGGGGCAGCTGCCAACCTCGAGAACCCAATGTGGTCCATGCTGACATCTGTGTGACCAGATGGGTGGACCCCAGCAAACAAGTCTTTCCATGGAAGAGGGACACCCATCACCTCTGCCCACATCCCACTGGCCTCCCCAAAATTCCAGGAATCTGAGGAACTGGGCGTGGGTGGGCACTGACATATTTGCCAGAAATCTCTGGAAGGTGAACACCTGTTCATGCCTGTGCTGGTTTGGCTGCGTCTTTCTGGAGCCCCCTTCTCAGAGGCAGTAACCTCTTTTTATAACAAATATTTCCGACACCTCCTTTCTAGTCCAGAAATGAAATCCAAAAAAGTTGTAGTTTCCAATTGCCAATATACAAAATTAAAAAAAAATCTATACGATGCTATTGGACTATAGGTGCATGAGAAATAAACAGAAATGAAATATGAAAAGAAAACAGTTGATAATAAGATAGATTTCAGTATATAAATGCTCAGGCATGACCGTGCCAGATGTCATCATTATAAATGCCTAGCTGGGCGTTGTGGCGGGCAGTCCCAGCTACGTGGGAGGCTGAGGCAACAGAATCATTTAAGCCCAAGAGTTGGAGGTTGCTGTGAGCTGTAATGCTACGACACTCTACCGAGGGTGACATAATGAGACTCCGTTTCAAAAAAAAAAAATGCCGTGTGTGCACGAGATGAACACCAGCGGAGTCAGAACTGGGACTCTCAGGGCAGCCAGCTGCTGCTCTGAGACTGTGGATGTCTCTCTGTGAAGTCTCCACCAGCACCACCCTCCTTTCACCCATGTGGAAATGACATCCCTGAAAGTCCCGGCGCTTACCAAGAGCAGGCACAGCCACTCTGTGCTTACTGGCAAAAAGTGACAACAACAATGCTAGGTTTTAGGAACAGATGCTTATAATTGGGGTTTTCACTTTTTTGGAGACAGTCTCATTCTGTGGCCCTGGGTAGAGTGCTATGGCGTCATAGCTCACAGCAACCTCCAACTCTTGGGCTCCAAAGATCCTCTTCCCTCAGTTTTTCTATTTTTAGTAGGTATAGTGCTCTGACTCAGGCTGGTCTTGAACTGAGCTCAGGCAATCCACCCGCCTTGGCGTCCCACAGTGCTGGGATCACAGGTGTGAGCCACTGTGCCAGGCCGTTTTTCACCTTTGTGTGTGTGTGTGTGTGTGTGTGTACAGTTTTTGGCTGGGACTAGGTTTGAACCCACCACCTCCAGTATATGGGGCTGGCACCCTACTCCTTTGAGCCACAGGCACCACCCAGGTTTTTCGTTTTTGAAAATGCAGGACAAGCCTTTATTGCTTAGGACTGCCTCCTACGTCCAGAAAGTTTAGCCTCCCCGCTCTCTTCCACATGCTGGGCAGACTTCAAATCCTCGCCACAAACTTCCAAAACATACCAAACGAAAACCTCTGTCCAAGATAGCACCGGCTGCGATGCCTTCTAGGCCCCCAAAGTGAGAAACACAGAGAGGCCTGGGGAGCCACAATAGGAAACACTTCAGGGCTGGGGGCCCTTTGTAGTAAAGATGAACGAGACAAATTATAGTGATGGATCCAAGACCAGAATTAGGAGGATGACCCTGGTTAGGGGTAGAAAATTAGGAGGGTATAGAAAAGACTATTTGGGGTGCAGCACCTGTGGCTCAACGGAGTAGGGTGCCAGCCCCATATGCCGGAGGTGGTGGGTTCAAACCCAGCCCTGGCCAAAAACTCCAAAAAAAAAAAAAAGACTATTTGGGGCAAGGCCACTCACCCACATGACAGCCTCAGTCAACATGTCCTCATAGACACACCAGGGTATCATTTGGCCAAATGTCTGGGCACCTGAAATTACCCATCAGCCCTGGTCACCCTCCCCATCATGGTGGGCCTCATCCCATCATCTGGAAACCTGAGCAGGACAAAGGGCTGATCCTCTGGGAAGGGCATTCTTCCTGCCCAACAGCCCTTGGACTGGGACATTCGTGGTTTCCTGCTTTCAGAGCTGGCACCTTGGCTCTGCTGGGGGCTTGAGACTTCAGACCAGAAGGACACCGTCAACCCCCCGGCTCTCAGGCTACCAGACTCAGACTGGACTCCTGCTCCAGGCCAGGTCCCCTGCAGATCCCCAAGCTCGTTGGCCTCTGCGATCATGTGAGCCAGTCCTCCAAACACGCCCCTTCTCCATGTAAGTAGGCACCTGTGGGCTCTGTTTTTCTGGAAAAAACAGACAGGTCTTAGTCTGTTTTGTGTTATTGATGGAACACCTGAGGCTGAGTCACTCACAAAGGAAAGATGTTTATTTGGCTGGTGAATATGTAACAGAGAAAGTGGCCTGAGAAAAAGGTAACAATGTTTTCTGTCTTTTCAAAACCCTCTTACTCTTTTTCAGAACAAAACCTTCATCCCTGCCTCAGTGGTCAAGAGGAACAGAGGAGTGTCCTTTTTACTTTGTGCTGCAGAAGGTGGGGTGAACCGGGCAGAGGTCAGGAGATTATCTCGGGCCCAGATAGGATTGGTTAGAACCATTCCCTTTAAAAGCTCGGAACCTCTGCTCAGGAGCAGGGCACTGGTGCTTTGAGACTGGAGTCTGCCAGCCTCCTCATTTGCCATCAAATTAATGAACTTCTCTTCCTCCTCCTCAAACCGTTTGTCCTTGTTCTTCTGAGGTCGCCTCGCAGACACGTGCCAAGCTTTCAGTGACAATTGTGGGAATGGGCAGTCCACTGGCCCCTTCGGTCTGTCTGCTGTGTCCCTTCCCACACCCTGCCTTAGTCTTGTCACACATCCCCATTGGTACCTGTGGAAATTCCGCCATGCCTGAGGCTCCAGCCTGAGGCCACTTCTGCTGTGAAGCCTGCTTGGTGTCCTGAACTCCACCTCCCCATGAAGGCACCTTGGGAGTCACACCCTTGGTGCCACCACCAGAAAGCAGCTCTTGCTGCAGTGGGTCACAGACCTGGGGCCCGACCACGGGACAAAGCCCCCCTGGTGTTTCCCAGGAGTCCTTCTCCACCAGGGCACCTGCGCGGCAGATGTCTCCCTGGTCTCCTGCCCCTTCCTCCTCCTCTCTCCTCAGTCCCATGCCCCTGCCCTCCTCTCTGGTCCTCTCTCCATTCTAGAAGGGCCACACTTGGGAAGTGCCATGACTCCCCAAGAGCTCCAGCCCCTCCCGAGATTCAGGTAGAGTGCCAATGACACCAGACTTGTTTTTTCTGTGGACATCAACCACCTCTCCTGGCAGAACTGTGGTGTGCTGCCAGACCTACACAGTCTCTTTTCTTTTCTTGGGAGAACTGCTTGGCTGAACCCAGACTGTCCCAGACTCATGAGCTGTTACAATAAATTGTTGTCCTAGGCCATTAACTTTTGGGCTGATTTGTTACGTGGCAACAGATAACTCGAGCAAAAGACTTGGTGAGAACTAAAGCAGGGTCCTGACTGGGTGGGCACAGGAGGCTTGGCTAGTGACCCCCATCCCAGTGCAAAGAAGCAGATGCCCATCCTTGAGCTGGAGAAGGCCCCTGCTAGAGGGCACAGAGAGCCCATGGAGCATGGGCTGGTGCCAGTGCCTTGTGCAGTGCACAACCTGTGCAGCTGTATGGTGGCCCTGACTACAGGCTCCTGTTCCCTCTCTGCTTGGGCACTTGTGTCTGGAGGAGGAGGCAGGAGGAGTCTGTGAGTCTGTTTCGAGTGAGTGCTCCAACATTGCCCTTCCTGACATCCCCTCTGACTTCCAACAGTGCTTGTCTGGAGGAACCTGGCTGAGCAGAGAGCTGGCAGGGCGTTCTCGTGGTAAAGGGCAGGTCCACGAGCCAGGAGAGCATGGAGGAGGGAGCCAGCAAGTCATGGATGGATCCAGACCTGACTCCACCCCTCAGGCACAGGTCTGCAGTCACGGCTTGTCCCTGCCCAGTTCACCCACCCTTTTGCCCAAGGCAAGGTCTTTTGAAGTTCAAAGCCAGGAACAAGTGCGATGACCCAGAACGGAGCCCTGAGTCACCAGCCCCTCATCTTTGGCTGTTTCTGGAGGAAGCGGATATACCCCTCCCCACCCTCCTTGTGCTTCCAGCCTACCAGAGCCACTGGCACTGTCACTCAGCCCGCCTGGCCCTGCGTGGCAAGGGTCCACCTCCCGTGGCCCTGCAGAGCCCCCTCTCCTGTTCCCGCTCTGCTTGGGCACTTGTGCCTGCACTTGGGCACTGTCATCTGGCGTTGGCAGTGGGACGCTCTTTCCCAGTTCCCTCTGCAGCTCACCCTGGGTATGTCCCTCCAGGGAAGGGCTGTCCTTGGCCCTGCCCAGCCACAGGATTGCCGCATCTTCTTGACTCTCCATCCTCCGCCTGGGACAGGGGTCCCGCTCCTGCCCTTCTGGAGCTTCACTTTCTCACTGGTTCCCCTTAAGTCAGTCCTCCCTCCCGAGGCGGCTGCCTAGTCCTGCCCAGACCTCAGTGATGGTTATTAAAGAGAAAACAGCTTGGCTTTGAGGACTGACAATGACAGCTCTCCGTCCTTCCAGAAAGCTCTGTCCTTCCATCCGCTAGATGTCTGAGGTGCCCCCCTCCTGGGACACCAGTTGGGAAGAGCAGCACTTCGCCTGTGCCCGCCAGGCTGGGCCAACCACAGTCCAGTCCAGCCTCTTTCATCTTTGTGCTTTTTGGACTGAGAACAGCGCCTGAGCAATGCCACTGGGGGTGGGAGGTGGGTCCGTCTCAGCAGAAGGAAGAAAACGCTGGTTTGTCCTGTGACGCACCTCTGGCTGCCTTCTGGCTTTATCCCATGTCCTGGGGGCTGATGAGGTGACTTGGCATGTGAAGCAGAGAGGGAGAATCACACCTTGTGGTCCCCCCCCCATTTCCCTTCCTAGCATGTCTGGGCCCAGCAGGGCCATGGGGCCCCCGTGCCTGCCCAGCCATGTCACTATGGCCCATGGGCAAGTGGCAGGCCTCCCCTTCCCCTGTGTGGGAGTGACGAGGATAATGGTGACGTTGGTTCACGCACATCACCCCAGCACGGGGTGTCCTGCCAGCAGTGGGGATTCTCTCCCTCCCTGTCCTCAGGCCCCCTTGGTTCCCCACGGGGCCTCTGAGTCCTGGCACCTGAGGAGGTGTTTCTGGGGTTTAACCGGACTCAGGTGCTTCCAGAAGAGCTTGCTGGCTTCTAGATTCTGTGTCTCAAGAGATGAGAGGGGCATGGCTCATCCCTGCTCCTGAGGACCCCAGCCTAGAGGATGGCAGTGGGAGCTAGGGGGCAGGGCAGGGGGTAGCAGCAGCCCCCTCAGGGCCAGAACCAACAAGCCCAGGATGTGGTGGGCCAGGAGCCAGTATTGGGCTGCAGGCACAGGGCGCCACAGCAGCCCCCATCTGTCCTCACCCCTGCCCACCAGCATCCCACACAGACGAGAACACCCTTTTTTGGGTGCCTGGAAGTACAGAGTTGACCAAAACATACACTGTGGCCAGCACCCCGTGCCTCCGGGCTCCCACAGGGCCTGTTTGGGGAGGTGTGGCATGCTCAGCCCTGCCTGTTATCCCTTTTGTCCCCACATCCATTTGCAAGGGCTCCAGGAAGAGGCCACGTTCCTTTCCTCTAGGTCTCAACTGGTTCCCTGTCTAGAGCTCCAGCAGGTCCTACTAATTGCCCTAATTGCTGACCTGGCACAGAGGCAGCTGCCCGGCAGGTTGTAACTCATTTCCGGCTTAAATTGCCCTTGTCTCTTGCATCAGCCACCAGCCTCTGCGTGGGAGGGAGGGGCCAGGGGACAGAGCGGCTGTTAATGCCAGGCTCTACCTGGCTCCACCTGGCTGCGGGGTTCATGGCTGGGATGGGAGTGGACGTGCCCTGGGGCTCCACCTTTTGCACGTGGCTGTGCACTTGCACAATGGGACATGATGGCTGCTCCTCTGAGCTGCCCTGACAGTGCCCGCCCTCATCTGGAAGTGGGGTGTGGGGACCCAGGGTGGCTGCTTCCATTTGTTTTCTTTTCTTTTTGAGACAGAGCCTTACTCTGTTGTCCAGGCTAGAGTGCTGTGGCATCAGCATAGCTCACAGCAACCTCAGATTTGTGGGCTCAAGTGACCCTCCTGCCTCAGCTTCCTGAGTCACTGGGACTATAGGTGCCCACTATTATGACCGTTAGTTTTCCTATTTTTAGTGGAGATGGGGTCTTGCTCTTGCTCTGACTTGTTTCAAACTCCTGAGCTCAAGGGATCCTTCCATCTCAGCCTCCCAGAGTGCTGGATTTTCTGGCAGGAGCCATGGTACCTGACCTTAAAAAGCCTTTTAACAATGTTCTTTATCTTGATAGGGGTTTAAGTTACCAGGTGTGACACATTGCATGTATGCTTAAGATTGGACACTTCATAATGTAAAATTTTACAAAAGAAGAAAGATGGAAAGGAGAAAAAGACAGAGACAGAGAATTCTAAACTGAGATCGAACACAATTTCCTAGGGGTTTCCTGAACATCCATCATCCTAGGACTTGAGTAGCTATTTTGCCGTAACCTCTGACACTTGTGTTCTTTTTCACTCAATATTTTTTTCCTTCTTCTTCTTCTTTTTTTTTTTTGAGACAGAGTCTCACCATGTCACCCTCTGTAGAGGGCTTTAGTGTCACAGCTCACAGCAACCTCAAACTCTTGGGCTCAAGCGATTCTCTTGCCTCAACCTCCAGAGTAACTGGGACTATAGACACCCACCACAAACCCCGGTTACTTTTAGAGACAAAGTCTTGCTCTGGCTAAGGCTGGTCTCGAACCCATGAGCTCAGGCGATCCACCTGCCTCGGCTTCCAAGTGCTTAGGTTACAGGCGTGAGCTACCGCGCCTGGCCCACTTAATATTTTTCTTTAAACAAACACACTTTATTTATTTAAATAGAAAACCATCATTTCTTGTCATAAATAAATGGTAAATACAGAAACAGATACAAAATAAACAAAATGAGCTGGTTATGCTTGCTCACGCCTATGATCCCAGCACTTTGGAAGGCTGATGCAGGAAGTTCCCTTGAGGCCAGCCTGGATCCTGGACAACCCAGCAAGAGCCCTGTCTTTACCAAAAAAAGAAAAAAAAATTAGCCACATGTGGTGGTGCACGCCTGTCATTAGCCCCAGCGGTTGGGCAGGCTGAGGCAGGAGGCAGGATCACTTGAGCCCAGGAATTAAAGGTTGCAATGGGCTGTGATTGTGCCACTGCACTCCAGCCTGGGCCATAGAGTGAGACCCTGTCTCCAAAAGAAAAGAAAAAGTTTTGTGATCCAGTGATGGGACCCTCCCCACCCCTCACAAACCCCAAGGAAATAAAATATCAGCATTAACTTCCAGCTGGGTTTGGCTGTTAGCCAAGGTTTGCTGAGAAGGAAATTTAGAAGTATTAAGAGGTGTCAGGCACATGGCACTGGGGATGTCCTGATGTGGTCAGCAAGGCCAAAAGGACCCGAGTTTCTCAGCATTCTCCTTGGCGCTGTCCAATGCTGGGGCCTTGACCACCTGAGCCCTCTCTGCGAGTCACTCCCAAGCACCCCCCCATACTCAGGAGGCCTGGCTCACACCCAGCTATGTGGCCCACCCACTGGCAGGGCAGGTGGAGAGAGTTCCTCTTCCTCCCCGAGCCAAGAGGGAGGCTTGAGACGGCTGGGCGTCAGCTAGGACTGAGAGACAGGGGCAGGCCCAAGAGACACTTCGCCAGGGGTTTCTATCTGGACCAAGATTGGAAAGTTCCCATTGGAGGAAGGAAGGAGATGGCGCTGGCAGAGTCAGCGTGGCTAGATTGTGTCCCCCACCATTAATGTCTATCTGGAACCTCAGACTTTACAGGTGTAACTGAGGCAGAGATGGGGGTGAGGCCATCGGGGTCAGGCTGAGCCCGCACTGGAAGGCATCACCGCAGGCTGTGGTTCCCTCCTTCATTCTCACCGTCTGTCTCTCTCGTTTCTTCTCTTGCTTTCTGTCTCTGAGAGCAGGAGATAGACACAGGGGAGGCATAGCCAGGTGGAGGCTGGCAGATTCAGGACACCTGCAGTCCCCAAGAGCTGGAAGAGACAGGAAGGGGCCTCCCTGAGCCTGCAGAAGGAGCACGGCCCTGAAACATCCTGATTTTGGACTTCTGCCCACAGAATTGTGAAAAATGGATGTCTGTAGTTCAAGCTGCTGGCATGTGACTGTTCGTTAGGACAGTTCCTGGACACTAGTACAGAGACCTTCAGAGCCTGTGTTTTCTTCAATGAGACCAACAAAAGCCACTCAAGTTGGTCTAACGGTGGTCCCTCAGAGGGTGACCTCCAGGCCTGAGACAATGCAATCTGTTGTTCAGGCCACCCGCTTGTAGGATCTGTCATTGCAGCCCTAAGGGGACTCACATGTCCATTGTCATTGTAGGCTGGCTGCCATCAGAGAGGGACAGCCTTGGGTGTGCGGCCCCCTCCAGCCAAAAGCAAGTGGGGAAGGCTCAGCTGAGAGCCACCAGTGGCACCTGAGGATGGTGAGGCCAGTTCGGACTGGACATCTGGGCTGCACCCTGCAGCGTCCACTCCAGGGCTGGACCAAGTCGAGTGGCCAGCTACTCTCGACCCGATGGTGCCTAGAGTGGATGGAGTTGTGAGTCTGCTCACCAGTGCTCATGGCTGTTGCAGGTGTCCACAAACCAGGCCTGGGGCTCGAATCCACAGGCAAAGACTGGGGCTGCATCAGATTCGCACACCCTGCCCCCAAACCCGAGTGGACGGGGAAATTGTGAGGACACTGCCTTTGTTCGGTATCTGGATGAGTGGACAGAGGGCCTGCTTCTGGGGATGATTCCTGAGGCATGTCCCAGCCGTGGAACATTCCAGTAACTGAGGGAAGGCCGAGCAGGAAGGGGAGAGCCACTGGAAAGAGAAGACAGTGGCTGGGGCACAGGAAGCCAAGGACCACCTGGGAGCTGGGTCTTTAACCTGGGAGCTGGGTCTTTAACCTGGGCTGTCCTCAGGTGTCCTCTCCTGGCTCCTCCCCACTGCTCACCACAGCAGGGATGGAAATAGTGACAGCAACTTGTGGTCTATGCACCCACAGGTGATGACAAGTCACATGGGAGCTGCTTTAGGGGAGCCGGTCCCACCCGAGGCTGCTCAGTCTGTCTTATGGGATCCTATGACCTTCCTCAGACGCCTTCTACAACCTGGAGGGCCTCACACCTGCCGTGTTTCCCTGGATCTAGCCAGTCCGACCCTCCACCCCACCCCCACCCAAGACCCTGCATACCTGATGGTTACTTCCTGGGGCAGGTGGCCTGGCCTCCTTTGCACCTTCTCTTTGATTAAAAAGGCAAAACCCTAACTGGAGCTCAGGCATTCTACGTCTCAGTGTCATCCCTTGCTGGGATGCCAGGCTGAAGGTCTCCGCCCTCGCTCTCACTGTCCGTCTCTCTCATTTCTTCTCTTGCTTTTCCCCTCCTTCCCTCCCTCTCTGCCTCAGTTTCTCCATCTATAAAGCACAGCCCTGGCCCTGATGACCAGTGTGGGAGGTCCACTTTGAGACTCTGACTCATTGCAGCCAGGGTTGTGGCCAGTTGGTCACCTCGTGAACGGGAGAGTAGGAGCTTCCCAGGAAGATGGAGAAGTTCGCCCCGAGGACACGGGCAGCAGGGTGGAGCCCACATTCCCAGTGGATGTTCTGTACTCCTGGGGCAGCAGTGAGGTCACCAGAGGTCCTCCCACCCCATCCCCAGCCAGGCAGCCCTGCGGAAGCCAGCAGAGAACCAGTGAACGGAACGAATATGGACTCTTTGGGGTCTCAAAGGCATCTGGTCCCTATGTGCTCTGGAGCCCCTGACCCTCAGCAGGCAGGGGACAGCCTGGGCTAGTAACTCTGAGACACATGAGCACAGGAAATCCTGCCCTCAAGTTTCCTGCAGAGACAAGGGGCAACCTGCACAGCCCAGGGAGGGGAGGGTCCCTCTTCCCTCCTGCCCTCTACTATGCCTGTCCCTTGAGCTTCTGAGGAGTCATGAGCTCAGGGTCAAAGTCAGACACCCAAGCTGGGGAGGAAGAGACACTGGACATCCCTGGGTGGGGCCCTGGGGCCTGCAGGACATGTGGAGATTACACAGCAAGATGAAGAAGAAAGCCTGGCCGCAGAGGTCAGAGGGCAGCGTAGGCTGGATCGCAATGGTGCAGTGTGATGCTGTGGCACCCTGCATGAACTCTGAGCACGGCTCGGGGTGCCCCCTGAGTGCACCTGCAGAGCCTACTCGGGTCAGAGCTCCCCACAAAGCCCGCTGACATTTAAAACCACATTTAAAAAGCACTGTTTTGCCAGGTACAGTGGCTCACACCTGTAATCCCAGCACTTTGGGAGGCTGAGGTGGGTGGATCGTCTGAGTTCAGGAGTTGGAGACCAGCTTGAGCAAAAGTAAGACTCTGTCCTTACTAAAAATAGAAAAATTAGCTGGTCATCGTGGAAGGCACCTGTAGTCCCACCTACTCAGGAGGCTAAGGCAGGAGAATTGCTTAAGCCCAGGAGTTTGAGGTTGCTGTGAGCTCTGGTGACATAGCACTATGGCACTCTACCCAGGGTGACAGAATGAGATTTTGTCTCAAAAAAACAAAACAAAACAAAAAAGCACTGTTTGGAAAATGAATGAATTTCACAAGATTCAAACTTCAAAAGGAACAAAATGATACAGAATGAAATAATTTTCCTGCCCTGTCCCCAGGGACTCAAAGTCGCCTACCTGCTTATACCTGAGGTCATCGACGTCTGTGGGACTCTCTTGGGGATTTTCCACATGTAGAAGGGAAATACGTCTCTATTCCCCCACCCCCATTTATAAAAGTTCTGTGTGCAACATTCTGCACCTGGCTGTTCCTCCCTGACATGGGTGCACCAAGCTATGGTTTCTGCAGTATTCAGAGTCGGGCAGCGCTCCCCACGGGAGATCGCAGGATGTTTCTCTCCTCGGCCTGTTTTATGGCCAGGTTGTGTTTTGCTGTGGGGAAGAGCCAGGGTTGTTTCCCCAGGCTCTGACTGACACATTGATCCCTTCCAGACACCCAGAAGGTGAGGTTGAGGGACCAGGGGGCAGGTGCGTCTACCATGTGGGTTGAGTGGGTGGGGTCAGGAAGCCCGTGGTCAGCGCTTGTTATAGACACAGTGTCTCAGGCCATGCCTAGTACCTGCATCTCAAAAGTTCCGGGCAGGGTGCTCGCTCTGGCAGTGCATGCACTAAAATCAACCATACGGAGGTTAGTGTGGCCCCTGCACAAGGATGACACGCACATTTGTGAAGCGTTCCACATTTTTTACTCCATACTAATATGATATCGATATATAAACAATAACACACTATTATAGTCCAGTTTGGGGGGGGTGGAGGGAAGTGGTGGGGAGGACGTATGGCAGAAGGAGGGAGGGCAGGAGGCAGGATCTCACCTAATGTACACATTATGAGGGTGTATGACACGGCCCCTGGGTGAGGGGCTCTTCTACAAATGGAACTTTACCCTGGAAATGAGAACAATGTAACCTAAATACTGTAAGCTCATATTAATTTGAATAAAGTTAAAAGAAATAGTCCAGGGAGGGTGTCCAGCAGTGGGGTGGGCAGAGGCTGTCAGTGTTCTGGGTGAGGGACAGTTACCCAAGAGCAGCTGCATAGGGACCCACCCTCCTCTCCGTGAGGATGCTGAGATCTGGGCTCCTGGGAAACGGTGAAAGTTAGGAAGCTCCAAACCTTGTGTTCCAAAAACAGCCCACTGCAAAGAACCCCATCCCCCGTGTGACATAGAGGGGAGTCCCGGACACCCACACCCGCTGGGGTCTACCCAGGACAAGACCAGAGCCCTGAACACCCTTTCTAGGCCTCACTGATGATCACCCACGGACCAGTCCCAACAAAATGCTGCTGACCAAAAGCTGCTCAGCCTCTTCCTTCCCCAGACCCCTCCAGAGCTTGGGTTGGCACTGGGGAAACCTCTCTGTCCACCGTGCCTTGGGACACCCCACTCCCCCACCACTTCCTTTCAGCCTGTTCCCTCTCTAGTGAGGAAACCCCTCTGCCCAGCCTTGGAGACCGCTGCAGACCACATAGTCCTGTAGTGGTCAGGACAAACTCTTCCTCTTGAGTCTGGATCTGTTTTTTATTTGACAGTCTTTTCTCCCTGGAATTCTCAGCCCAACTCAAGAGACTGATCTAAACTTAAAAATAAAAAAGGAGCAGCTTCTGGCTCGGTGCCCCTAGCACAGTGGTTATAGCACCAGCCACATACACTGAGGCTGGAGGGTTCAAACCCGGCCTGGCCCTGCTAAGCAACAATGACCACTGCAACAAAAAACAGCCAAGAGTTGTGGTGGGTGCCTGTGGTCCCACATACTTGGGAGGCTGAGGCAAGAGGATCACTTAAGCCCATGAGTTTGAGGTTGATGTGAGCTGTGACACCATGGCACTCTACTGAGGGGGACATAGTGAGACTCTGTCTTAAAAAAAAAAAAAGGCAGCTTTAACAGGAGACAGAGCATTGGGCTGTGTCTGCCATGCACACTCTGAGAATCAGGGATGGCCACATCCCTTGGGGTGGGAGAAGCTTAGAGAAAATGTCCTGGCAGCTACAGGGGAGGTGAACTGGCAGCAAGGCTAGTAGGGTATCCAGGGCGCCTTCCCCAGCCCAGAAGGACAAAGGATTGCCCTCGGAAGGGTTTGAAAGTGGTCATGAGCTGGTGAAATCAGTGTCGCAGTTGTGCAACCGTGGGACGTGGTGAAACTGTGGGTGAGGGCAGTTCAGCCTGAAGCCTCGTGGGAGGGAGTTGGGTCCAAGCCTGGCAGCAGCTGCCCCGGGCCTGCCCAGGCTGCTTTCCCAACTCTGGAGTCGTCCAGAGGATTAAAGGGATTCTCTGAGAAGTTCGTGGGAATGGCAGTGGGGATTAGCAGAGCCTCCTGTGAGGACGAGGGTGGCCTCAGGGCAACCAACCCAGGAGGGCTTGGGCTGGCGACCACTGGAGGCTGATGCAAACAGCAAGGGACTAGAGCCTTTCCCTCCTGGGGCCACGTGCCCATTTTCCAGCCAGCCTCTGTAGAAAGTCAGCAAGGGAGAGGGGACTTCTGGAAACTTCTGTGGCCCTCTTTGACCCAGAGAGGATTTGCTCTCACAAGAAACCTGTAGAGACGAGTTTTGGGAAGGGTCTGTTTTCCCCGGCGCCGGTGTGTGAAGCACTGACTTTAATTGTGCAGCCGAGTCCCTACTTGCAGAGTCAAGTCAGCCTTTGGCTGCAAGGGAGAGAACTGGGTCTGTTGGAACTGGACCCCAAGACGCGAACAGGCCTGCACGGGGCCTACCTGCGCGGCTACACTCACATGAGAGATAGGATTCAGGAGCCATTTCTGGCAGGAGGGCGAAGCCTTGGACAGAGCATACTCCTGCCTTTGGGTAGGATTTTGGTGAGGATCCGTTGGTGGGGATTGGCTTATTTTCACCAGGGAAGAGACCAGGTGGCCAGGACTGGGCTGCTCTGTGGGGGCTGAGCACAGTCACTCAGGGGAGGCCAGGCACCCCCCAAGTGCCCAGGCTCTCAGGTGCCCAGGTTTGTGCCCCCACATTACACGTTTGCATCTAATACTGGTGGACCCAATTCTACCTCTCGGCTCCCCTGGAGCATGCGAGGCAGGTGAATAAGGGTCTGGACACCGTCTTCTTCCCCTCAAGATGCTGATACCCCCTCCACCCTCTCTGGCTGCCATGGGGTCAGGTTACTTTCTTACTCTTTACTGGTGAGGCCAAGCCTCAGAGCACAGAACCCCCTGGGAGTCCAAGGTACCCTCAGAACTCTGATTGAGGAGCCAGCCTTGGGTCGTGCAGGTGCTGATGCTCTGAGAGCAAGCACTGAGCTCCCTCCTCTAGAGAAACACTCCCCTCCCAGGGCACCAGAGGGAAGGGGCAGGTGCCAGCCGTGTGTGGCTGACATACTGTGAACCTGCGTGGGGCCTGCAGACTGCTGCTCCATCTGTGCCCCGACTGGTGACACACCCACCCTGCCTTCGCTGTCTCTGTGGGGTCTGCAGAGTAAAATCTAGGGATTTACAAATTCATCCTTGGGGAGGGGAGAGGTAGGTACCTATGTAACGGGTACTGTGAACACTATTTGGGTGCCAGGTTCACCTTTAGCTGGGATTGAGCATCACAAAAGTGATCCCTATAACCTGAAACATTTGTACCTCTTTAATATTTCCAAATTAAAAAAAAGAATTTAGCTGGGTATGGTGGGTCACGCCTGTGATCCTAGCTCTCTGGGAGGGCTGAGGCAGGTGGATTGCCTGAGCTCAGGAGTTGAAGACCAGCCTGTGTGCAAGCTCTGATAATAGCCAGGCATTGTGGCAGGTAGTCTCAGCTACTCGGGAGGCTGAGGCAAGAGGATGGCTTGAGTCTAAGAGTTTGAGGTTGCATGGCACTCTACCCAGGGTGACCGAGTGAGACTCTGTTTCAGAAAAAAAAAAAAAGGAATTTACAAATGCTTTAGAGGCTGAAGAGGCATCCTGTGTTTCAGACACTTGAAGGTGACCCTGCCCCAGGCAGGAGGGCAAGGAAGGAGTCCAGTGGAACCTTCATCCCCACTCAGTCCTGATGTCAGTCCCCCACCCCAACCCTGGCTGGGCATGTCTCTCTAGCCTACTGATACTGCACCCCCTCAGTTGGTGTCGGCTGACTCCATGGCTCAAGGTGGCTTCCGTCTGGCTGAGCTGTGAGGCTCACACTGCTGGGTCCACCTGCCCAGCACCCTGGAGCCAGGCACTATGTGGGAGCAGGAAATGGGATCCCCAGTGCTCAGATCTTGCTCCCCTGGGCTCACAAGGCTGGGCCTTTTTTTTTTTTTTTGAGATGGAGCCTCAAGCTATCCCCCTGGGTAGAGTGCCATGGCATCACAGCTCATAGCAACCTCCAACTCCTGGGCTCAAGCGAGTCTCCTGCCTCTGCCTCCCAAGTAGCTGGGACCACAGG